>CANSNZ010001107.1:0-209813 GCA_947646795.1 Beta lomatogona
GGATTTCAACAAGTTGTTCGAAGTTGAGTGTGATGCTCGTGGACTTGGAGTTGGGGCGGTTTTGTTCAAGAGAAGGAGGCCCATTGCCTACTTTAGTGAGAAGTTGAGTGGCGCCAAACTCAATTACTCAACTATGATCGTGAATTCTATGCAATTGTGAGAGCCTTGGATCATTGGTCTCATTACTTGAGGCCCAAGCCTTTCATTCTTCATTCGGATCATGAAGCACTCAAATACATCCATGGACAACAAAAAGCTCAACCATAGGCATGCTAAGTGGGTTGAATTCCTACAAGCCTTCACATTTTCGTCCAAGTACAAGGAAGGTGAAGAGTAACATTTATGCGGATGCCTCTCTAGCGTTCTATCTTTTGGCCATGGTTGATGCAAGGGTGTTGGGGTTTGAACACTTAAAGGATTTGTATGATAATGATGATGATTTACGTGAGTTCTTTAAGAATCCTAGTGGGTTGTTTGTGGTACAAGAGGGATTTTTGTTTAGGGAAACAAGCTATGCATTCCTAAAAGTGGCGTGAGGGGAGTTGCTTGTGAGAGAAGTTCATAGTGGAGGGTGGCTGGTCATTTCGGTGTTCAAAAGACATTAGACACTTTGAATGAGAATTTTTATTGGCTTAACATGATGAGGGATGTTCATATGGTGGTTAGTAAAGTGTGCTACTGGTCAAAGGTCGAAGAGTACCTTCCATAAAGGCCTTTATACTCCATTACCCGTACCGATACACCTTGGGATAGTGTGAGTATGGATTTCATTGTTGGATTACCAAGAACTCAAAGGGGAAGGACGCCATTATGGTGGTGGTGGATCGATTTTCGAAGATGGCTCACTTTTGTTCCAATGCATAAAGCGATGATGCTTTGCATGTGGCGGTTGTACTTCAAAGAGATTATTCGATTGCATGGTATTCCTAGAAGTATTGTTAGTGATCGTGTACGAAGTTCCTTAGTCATTTTTTGGAGGAGCTTATGGAAGATGGTGGGGACTAAGTTACTCTTTAGCACAAGTCATCATCCTCAAACGGATGGTCAAACGGAAGTGACTAATAGAACTCTTGGAGCTTTGTTACGTGGCTTGGTGAGTAAGACACAAAAGGATTGGGATATAAAGCTAGCTCACGCCGAGTTTGCTTATAATCGAGCTCGTTCTTCTACTACTTCTAAATCTCCATTTGAGGTGGTCTATGGTATCAATCCATTCCTTCCTATTGATTTTGTGTCACTAACTAAATTGGAAATTCATGTTGATTCAAAGAAGAGGTTGGAAGCCTTTAAGAAGACTTGTGACGAAGTGAAAGCACGAATTGAGAAGATGAATGCCCTTACAAAGAGACCAGCCGACAAGCATAGAATACAACCGAAATTTCGGATTGGTGATTTGGTTTGGATTCATTTGAGGAAAGAACGGTTTCCAAGTAGTAGGGAAGAACAAGCTTATGCCTGAGGCGATGGTCCATTCAAAGTCATTGATGTGATTAATGAAAGTGCTTATAAGATCGAGCTTCCAAGTGATTATGGAGGTGTGAGTGCAACCTTCAATGTTGGTGATCTTAGTCCTTATTTAGATGATGAAAATTTGAGGACAAATTCTTTTGGAGGGGGAGAATTGATACAGGAGTCCAAGGTCGAGTCAAGCTCCAAATGATTCGATTTGTTTAGTCCTTGAAGTGTTCGGGTTCATTTAAATTCAAACTCCTCATTTGTGTCATTTCTTAAGTGGGACGATGATTCAGTTGATGAAGCATGAAGATGACACCATTTCTAGAGTCTTAGTTATTTTAATTAAGTCTTTAAAAATTCAGCAATAAAGGTCCGAAATTCCAGTTGCCTTCCTCCGGATCCTTAGGCGTGTCTTAGGCGTGTGTAAGGTTACTTGTGTTCCAAGGTTGCAAGTTGTCATTGAGTTGTAATATTCCTTGCCTTATTTCTTGGTTTCCTTAAGTGTGTTGGGCGTGTAAGGGGGATTATGGGGCTGATTTGTGGTTTCCTTATTTACTCCTTTATTTTCTCCTGGAATCAAGGGATTAGGATGTAAGGAGTTTAGGGATGTTTCCTTATTTCTTTGTGCTGATTTCGGCCCTTGTGAGTCCTTGGAGGACAAGTTTAGTTGGCTATAAATAATAGTTCCATGCTATCATTCAAAGCATGTGAGATTTACCTAAACACTTTGTTATTGAATTTAATTGTGTGATCAATTACTTTCGACCATTGAGTAATTTTCAGGAGTGATTATTTACTTAGTGTTTAATCTACTTTATTCCGGGAGTGGTGTAAGTGAGATTAAGAGTTAATTAAAATATTCGGGAGTGATTATTTTTAATTATCATATCCGGTGACTTAGAACATAAATTTTGGACTTCATTCATTCTTCAAATTCGAGCCTTTGTTTCGGATTTCCTTGGTTGCTCTTCAACTTGGACGTGCAATCATATCGGTTGGTATCGATTTTTCCGGGAGGGGTGAGGATAGAGGATTCTTCTTTCATTGGTAAATGCTTCTTCTTTGTCGATCCTTGTTGGGGATTTGTGTGTGGTTGTGGCTTGCTATTTCTTCAGGACGTAGCATCTTAATTTGGGTTATAATGACGGAATTGGCTGAAATAAAAAGCTCTTATTGAGAAACTCTTTAACACTCAAAATGAAGAAAAAGAAAAAGGGGAAAGATTAAACGGTAGCTCATAACATTCTTGCGGGAAAAGTTAACAATAAAACGACCCTAATCACGTTGACTATGAATTCGATGTTGGAGAGGTTAAAAGTGTTAAACCAACTTATGATAATGATAGGGGATTAAACTAGATGACTTCTTGGTGATTCTAGTCCTGAGGATTTACTTGAATGGATTCGTCAACTTGAGAAAATTTGTGATTATGAAGGGTTTGATGATGAGAAACGTTTTAAAATTGCCACCATTAGACTAACTAAGTATGCTGGAATTTGGTTAGAAAGTCTAAAGGCAAAAAGGCAAGACTTGGGAAACCTAAGCTTAAAAGTTGGACTAAGCTTAAAAAGAAATTGCATGAGAAGTTTGTTCCAAGTGATTTTATTCAACGACAATACATGAGAAAGATTTTTTGACTCAAGATGTGTCGAGTGTGCATGATTACATGGTTGAATTTGACAAGTTGTGTTTGATTTGTTGATGTGGGGGAGGTCGAACAAGAGAAAATTGCTAGGTTTGTTAATGGACTTAATAAATCTATTGCTAGAAGGGTTGATGTGTCGAATTATAGTACTTTTATGATGTGTGTCGATTGGCTTTAAAATTTGAAGGGCATGAATTGAGGGAAAAGAAACCATATAGGGGGAAAATTCGGCCATAATAAGACCATAAATTTCGGACTTCGTATTTTTTCAAATTCGAGCCTTTGTTTCGGATTTCCTTGGTTGCTCTTCAACTTCGACGTGCAATCGTATCAATTAGTTATTTGATTAACTCCTTCGTTCAATTCAATTACATAATAACTTACTCAAGTGTTTTATTTAGTTATTTGATTAACTCCTTCGTTCAATTCAATTACATTATAACTTACTCGAGTGATTTATTTAGTTATTTGATTAACTCCTTCGTTCAATTGAATTACATTATAACTTACTCGAGTGTTTTATTTAGTTATTTGATTAACTCCTTCGTTCAATTCAATTACATTATAACTTACTCGAGTGTTTTATTTAGTTATTTGATTAACTCCTTTGTTCAATTCAATTACATAATAACTTACTCGAGTGTTTTATTTAGTTATTTGATTAACTCCTTCGTTCAATTCAATTACATAATAACTTACTCGAGTGTTTTATTTAGTTATTTGATTAACTCCTTCGTTCAATTCAATTACATTATAACTTACTCAAGTGTTTTATTTAGTTATTTGATTAACTCCTTCGTTCAATTCAATTACATAATAACTTACTCGAGTGTTTTATTTAGTTATTTGATTAACTCTTTCGTTCAATTCAATTACATTATAACTTACTCGAGTGTTTTATTTAGTTATTTGATTAACTCCTTTCGTTCAATTCAATTACATTATAACTTACTCGAGTGTTTTATTTAGTTATTTGATTAACTCATTCGTTCAATTCAATTACATTATAACTTACTCAAGTGTTTTATTTAGTTATTTGATTAACTCCTTCGTTCAATTCAATTACATTATAACTTACTCAAGTGTTTTATTTAGTTATTTGATTAACTCTTTCGTTCAATTCAATTACATTATAACTTACTCGAGTGTTTTATTTAGTTATTTGATTAACTCATTCGTTCAATTCAATTACATAATAACTTACTCAAGTGTTTTATTTAGTTATTTGATTAACTCATTTGTTCAATTCAATTACATTATAACTTACTCGAGTGTTTTATTTAGTTATTTGATTAACTCCTTCGTTCAATTCAATTACATAATAACTTACTCGAGTGTTTTATTTAGTTATTTGATTAACTCCTTCGTTCAATTCAATTACATTATAACTTACTCGAGTGTTTTATTTAGTTATTTGATTAACTCCTTCGTTCAATTCAATTACATTATAACTTACTCGAGTGTTTTATTTAGTTATTTGATTAACTCCTTTCGTTCAATTCAATTACATAATAACTTACTCGAGTGTTTTATTTAGTTATTTGATTAACTCCTTCGTTCAATTCAATTACATAATAACTTACTCGAGTGTTTTATTTAGTTATTTGATTAACTCCTTCGTTCAATTCAATTACATTATAACTTACTCGAGTGTTTTATTTATTTATTTGATTAACTCTTTCGTTCAATTCAATTACATTATAACTTACTCGAGTGTTTTATTTAGTTATTTGATTAACTCCTTCGTTCAATTCAATTACATTATAACTTACTCGAGTGTTTTATTTAGTTATTTGATTAACTCCTTCGTTCAATTCAATTACATTATAACTTACTCGAGTGTTTTATTTAGTTATTTGATTAACTCCTTTCGTTCAATTCAATTACATTATAACTTACTCGAGTGTTTTATTTAGTTATTTGATTAACTCCTTCGTTCAATTCAATTACATTATAACTTACTCGAGTGTTTTATTTAGTTATTTGATTAACTCTTTCGTTCAATTCAATTACATTATAACTTACTCAAGTGTTTTATTTAGTTATTTGATTAACTCCTTCGTTCAATTCAATTACATAATAACTTACTCGAGTGTTTTATTTAGTTATTTGATTAACTCTTTCGTTCAATTCAATTACATAATAACTTACTCGAGTGTTTTATTTAGTTATTTGATTAACTCCTTCGTTCAATTCAATTACATAATAACTTACTCGAGTGTTTTATTTAGTTATTTGATTAACTCCTTTCGTTAAATTCAATTACATTATAACTTACTCGAGTGTTTTATTTAGTTATTTGATTAACCCCTTCGTTCAATTCAATTACATTATAAATTACTCGAGTGTTTTATTTAGTTATTTGATTAACTCCTTCGTTCAATTCAATTACATTATAACTTACTCAAGTGTTTTATTTAGTTCTTTGATTAACTCTTTCGTTCAATTCAATTACATTATAACTTACTCAAGTGTTTTATTTAGTTATTTTATTAACTCCTTCGTTCAATTCAATTACATAATAACTTACTCGAGTGTTTTGTTTAGTTATTTGATTAACTCCTTCGTTCAATTCAATTACATTATAACTTACTCGAGTGTTTTTTTTAGTTATTTGATTAACTCTTTCGTTCAATTCAATTACATTAATAACTTACTCAAGTGTTTTATTTAGTTATTTGAATTATTTCGTTCAATTCAATTTAAAAATTTTAATGAGTGAATTTTATGTTTGATTTGTTAATCTAATAACTACATAAAACACTCGAGTAAGTTATTATGTAATTGAATTAATCGAATAACTAAATAATTAATAAACTAGTAAAAGTTATTTATAATGTAATTGAATTGAGAGTTTCAATATAAATAAAATTGTAAGTTATTATGTAATTGAACGAAAGAGTTAATCAAATAACTAAATAAAACACTCGGTGTAAGTTATTATGTAATTGAATTGAACGAAATGAGTTAATCAAATAACTAAATAAAACACTTGAGTAAGTTATTATGTAATTGAATTGAACGAATAAGGAGTTAATCAAATAACTAAATAAAACACTTGAGTAAGTTATAATGTAATTGAATTGAACGAAGGAGTTAATCAAATAACTAAATAAAACACTCGAGTAAGTTATAATGTAATTGAATTGAACGAAAGAGTTAATCAAATAACTAAAAAAAACACTTGAGTAAGTTATTATGTAATTGAATTGAACGAAGGAGTTAATCAAATAACTAAATAAAACACTTGAGTAAGTTATAATGTAATTGAATTGAACGAAGGAGTTAATCAAATAACTAAATAAAACACTTGAGTAAGTTATTATGTGTAATTGAATTGAACCAAAGGAGTTAATCAAATAACTAAATAAAACACTCGAGTAAGTTATAATGTAATTGAATTGAACGAAGGAGTTAATCAAATAACTAAATAAAACACTTGAGTAAGTTATATTATGTAATTGAATTAGAACGTAATGAATGAGTTAATCAAATAACTAAATAAAACACTCGAGTAAGTTATTATGTAATTGAATTGAACGAAAGGAGTTAATCAAATAACTAAATAAAACACTCGAGTAAGTTATAATGTAATTGAATTGAACGAATGAGTTAATCAAATAACTAAATAAAACACCTTGAGTAAGTTATTATGTAAATGAATTGAACGAATGAGTTAATCAAATAACTAAATAAAACACTCGAGTAAGTTATTATGTAATTGAATTGAACGAATGAGTTAATCAAATAACTAAATAAAACACTTGAGTAAGTTATAATGTAATTGAATTGAACGAATGAGTTAATCAAATAACTAAATAAAACACTCGAGTAAGTTATTATGTAATTGAATTGAACGAAAGAGTTAATCAAATAACTAAATAAAACACTTGAGTAAGTTATTATGTAATTGAATTGAACGAAGGAGTTAATCAAATAACTAAATAAAACACTCGAGTAAGTTATAATGTAATTGAATTGAACGAAAGAGTTAATCAAATAACTAAATAAAACACTTGAGTAAGTTATAATGTAATTGAATTGAACGAATGAGTTAATCAAATAACTAAATAAAACACTTGAGTAATTAGTTATAATGTAATTGAATTGAACGAAGGAGTTAATCAAATAACTAAATAAAACACTTGAGTAAGTTATAATGTAATTGAATTGAACGAAGGAGTTAATCAAATAACTAAATAAAACACTCGAGTAAGTTATAATGTAATTGAATTGAACGAATGAGTTAATCAAATAACTAAATAAAACACTCGAGTAAGTTATAATGTAATTGAATTGAACGAATGAGTTAATCAAATAACTAAATAAAACACTCGAGTAAGTTATTATGTAATTGAATTGAACGAAAGAGTTAATCAAATAACTAAATAAAACACTCGAGTAAGTTATAATGTAATTGAATTGAACGAAGGAGTTAATCAAATAACTAAATAAAACACTCGAGTAAGTTATAATGTAATTGAATTGAACGAATGAGTTAATCAAATAACTAAATAAAACACTCGAGTAAGTTATTATGTAATTGAATTCAACCAAAGGAGTTAATCAAATAACTAAATAAAACACTCGAGTAAGTTATAATGTAATTGAATTGAACGAATGAGTTAATCAAATAACTAAATAAAACACTCGAGTAAGTTATTATGTAATTGAATTGAACGAAAGAGTTAATCAAATAACTAAATAAAACACTCGAGTAAGTTATAATGTAATTGAATTGAACGAAGGAGTTAATCAAAATAACTAAATAAAACACTTGAGTAAGTTATAATGTAATTGAATTGAACGAATGAGTTAATCAAATAACTAAATAAAACACTTGAGTAAGTTATTATGTAATTGAATTGAACGAAAGGAGTTAATCAAATAACTAAATAAAACACTCGAGTAAGTTATAATGTAATTGAATTGAACGAATGAGTTAATCAAATAACTAAATAAAACACTTGAGTAAGTTATAATGTAATTGAATTGAACGAAGGAGTTAATCAAATAACTAAATAAAACACTCGAGTAAGTTATTATGTAATTGAATTCAACGAAGGAGTTAATCAAATAACTAAATAAAACACTCGAGTAAGTTATAATGTAATTGAATTGAACGAAGGAGTTAATCAAATAACTAAATAAAACACTTGAGTAAGTTATAATGTAATTGAATTGAACGAAATGAGTCAATCAAATAATTAAATAAAACACTCGAGTAAGTTATAATGTAATTGAATTGAACGAAGGAGTTAATCAAATAACTAAATAAAACACTCGAGTAAGTTATAATGTAATTGAATTGAACGAATGAGTTAATCAAATAACTAAATAAAACACTCGAGTAAGTTATTATGTAATTGAATTGAACGAAGGAGTTAATCAAATAACTAAATAAAACACTAGAGTAAGTTATAATGTAATTGAATTGAACGAAGGAGTTAATCAAATAACTAAATAAAACACTTGAGTAAGTTATTATGTAATTGAATTGAACGAAAGAGTTAATCAAATAACTAAATAAAACACTCGAGTAAGTTATAATGTAATTGAATTGAACGAAGGAGTTAATCAAATAACTAAATAAAACACTCGAGTAAGTTATAATGTAATTGAATTGAACGAATGAGTTAATCAAATAACTAAATAAAACACTCGAGTAAGTTATTATGTAATTGAATTGAACGAATGAGTTAATCAAATAACTAAATAAAACACTCGAGTAAGTTATAATGTAATTGAATTGAACGAAGGAGTTAATCAAATAACTAAATAAAACACTCGAGTAAGTTATAATGTAATTGAATTGAACGAAGGAGTTAATCAAATAACTAAATAAAACACTCGAGTAAGTTATAATGTAATTGAATTGAACGAATGAGTTAATCAAATAACTAAATAAAACACTCGAGTAAGTTATAATGTAATTGAATTGAACGAAGGAGTTAATCAAATAACTAAATAAAACACTTGAGTAAGTTATAATGTAATTGAATTGAACGAATGAGTTAATCAAATAACTAAATAAAACACTCGAGTAAGTTATTATGTAATTGAATTCAACGAAGGAGTTAATCAAATAACTAAATAAAACACTCGAGTAAGTTATAATGTAATTGAATTGAACGAATGAGTTAATCAAATAACTAAATAAAACACTCGAGTAAGTTATTATGTAATTGAATTCAACGAATGAGTTAATCAAATAACTAAATAAAACACTCGAGTAAGTTATAATGTAATTGAATTGAACGAATGAGTTAATCAAATAACTAAATAAAACACTCGAGTAAGTTATAATGTAATTGAATTGAACGAAGGAGTTAATCAAATAACTAAATAAAACACTTGAGTAAGTTATAATGTAATTGAATTGAACGAATGAGTTAATCAAATAACTAAATAAAACACTTGAGTAAGTTATTATGTAATTGAATTCAACGAAAGAGTTAATCAAATAACTAAATAAAACACTCGAGTAAGTTATAATGTAATTGAATTGAACGAATGAGTTAATCAAATAACTAAATAAAACACTCGAGTAAGTTATAATGTAATTGAATTGAACGAAGGAGTTAATCAAATAACTAAATAAAACACTTGAGTAAGTTATAATGTAATTGAATTGAACGAAGGAGTTAATCAAATAACTAAATAAAACACTCGAGTAAGTTATAATGTAATTGAATTGAACGAAGGAGTTAATCAAATAACTAAATAAAACACTTGAGTAAGTTATAATGTTATTGAATTGAACGAATGAGTTAATCAAATAACTAAATAAAACACTCGAGTAAGTTATTATGTAATTGAATTCAACGAAGGAGTTAATCAAATAACTAAATAAAACACTCGAGTAAGTTATAATGTAATTGAATTGAACGAAAGAGTGAATCAAATAACTAAATAAAACACTCGAGTAAGTTATAATGTAATTGAATTGAACGAATGAGTTAATCTAATAACTACATAAAACACTCGAGTAAGTTATAATGTAATTGAATTGAACGAAGGAGTTAATCAAATAACTAAATAAAACACTTGAGTAAGTTATTATGTAATTGAATTGAACGAAGGAGTTAATCAAATAACTAAATAAAACACTTGAGTAAGTTATAATGTAATTGAATTGAACGAAGGAGTTAATCAAATAACTAAATAAAACACTCGAGTAAGTTATAATGTAATTGAATTGAACGAATGAGTTAATCAAATAACTAAATAAAACACTTGAGTAAGTTATTATGTAATTGAATTGAACGAATGAGTTAATCAAATAACTAAATAAAACACTCGAGTAAGTTATTATGTAATTGAATTCAAAGAAGGAGTTAATCTAATAACTACATAAAACACTGGAGTAAGTTATAATGTAATTGAATTGAACGAAGGAGTGAATCAAATAACTAAATAAAACACTCGAGTAAGTTATTATGTAATTGAATTGAACGAATGAGTTAATCAAATAACTAAATAAAACACTCGAGTAAGTTATAATGTAATTGAATTGAAAGAAGGAGTTAATCAAATAACTAAATAAAACACTCGAGTAAGTTATAATGTAATTGAATTGAACGAAGGAGTTAATCAAATAACTACATAAAACACTTGAGTAAGTTATAATGTAATTGAATTAAACGAAGGAGTTAATCAAATAACTAAATAAAACACTTGAGTAAGTTATAATGTAATTGAATTGAACGAAGGAGTTAATCAAATAACTAAATAAAACACTCGAGTAAGTTATAATGTAATTGAATTGAACGAAGGAGTTAATCAAATAACTACATAAAACACTTGAGTAAGTTATAATGTAATTGAATTGAACGAAGGAGTTAATCAAATAACTAAATAAAACACTCGAGTAAGTTATTATGTAATTGAATTCAAAGAAAGAGTTAATCTAATAACTACATAAAACACTCGAGTAAGTTATAATGTAATTGAATTGAACGAATGAGTTAATCAAATAACTAAATAAAACACTTGAGTAAGTTATTTTGTAATTGAATTGAACGAAAGGAGTTAATCAAATAACTAAATAAAACACTCGAGTAAGTTATAATGTAATTGAATTGAACGAATGAGTTAATCTAATAACTACATAAAACACTCGAGTAAGTTATAATGTAATTGAATTGAACGAAGGAGTTAATCTAATAACTAAATAAAACACTTGAGTAAGTTATTATGTAATTGAATTGAACGAAGGAGTTAATCAAATAACTAAATAAAACACTTGAGTAAGTTATAATGTAATTGAATTGAACGAAGGAGTTAATCAAATAACTAAATAAAACACTTGAGTAAGTTATAATGTAATTGAATTGAACGAATGAGTTAATCTAATAACTAAATAAAACACTCGAGTAAGTTATTATGTAATTGAATTCAATGAATGAGTTAATCTAATAACTACATAAAACACTCGAGTAAGTTATAATGTAATTGAATTGAACGAATGAGTTAATCTAATAACTAAATAAAACACTCGAGTAAGTTATAATGTAATTGAATGGAACGAAGGAGTTAATCTAATAACTACATAAAACACTTGTGTAACTTATAATGTAATTGAATTGAACGAATGAGTTAATCAAATAACTAAATAAAACACTTGAGTAAGTTATTATGTAATTGAATTCAAAGAAAGAGTTAATCTAATACCTACATAAAACACTCGAGTAAGTTATAATGTAATTGAATTGAACGAATGAGTTAATCTAATAACTAAATAAAACACTCGAGTAAGTTATAATGTAATTGAATTGAACGAAGGAGTTAATCAAATAACTAAATAAAACACTTGAGTAAGTTATAATGTAATTGAATTGAACGAAGGAGTTAAACAAATAACTAAATAAAACACTCGAGTAAGTTATAATGTAATTGAATTGAACGAATGAGTAAATCTAATAACTACATAAAACACTTGAGTAAGTTATAATGTAATTGAATTGATTGAATGAGTTAATCAAATAACTAAATAAAACACTCGAGTAAATTATTATGTAATTGAATTCAAAGAAGGAGTTAATCTAATAACTACATAAAACACTCGAGTAAGTTATAATGTAATTGAATTGAAAGAAGGAGTTAATCAAATAACTAAATAAAACACTCGGAGTAAGTTATATTGTAATTGAATTCAACGAATGAGTTAATCTAATAACTACATAAAACACTCGAGTAAGTTATAATGTAATTGAATTGAACGAAGGAGTTAATCTAATAACTAAATAAAACACTTGAGGAAGTTATTATGTAATTGAATTGAACGAAGGAGTTAATCAAATAACTAAATAAAACACTTGAGTAAGTTATAATGTAATTGAATTGAACGAAGGAGTTAAACAAATAACTAAATAAAACACTCGAGTAAGTTATAATGTAATTGAATTGAACGAATGAGTAAATCTAATAACTACATAAAACACTTAAGTAAGTTATAATGTAATTGAATTGATTGAATGAGTTAATCAAATAACTAAATAAAACACTCGAGTAAATTATTATGTAATTGAATTCAAAGAAGGAGTTAATTTAATAACTACATAAAACACTCGAGTAAGTTATAATGTAATTGAATTGATTGAATGAGTTAATCAAATAACTAAATAAAACAATCGAGTAAATTATTATGTAATTGAATTCAAAGAAGGAGTTAATCTAATAACTACATAAAACACTCGAGTAAGTTATAATGTAATTGAATTGAAAGAAGGAGTTAATCTAATAACTAAATAAAACACTCGAGTAAGTTATAATGTAATTGAATTGAACGAAGGAGTTAATCTAATAACTACATAAAACACTTGAGTAAGTTATAATGTAATTGAATTAAACGAAGGAGTTAATCTAATAACTACTTAAAACACTTGAGTAAGTTATAATGTAATTGAATTGAACGAAGGAGTTAATCAAATAACTAAATAAAACACTCGAATAAGTTATAATGTAATTGAATTGTACGAAGGAGTAATCTAATAACTACATAAAACACTTGAGTAAGTTATAATGTAATTGAATTGATTGAACGAGTTAATCAAATAACTAAATAAAACACTCGAGTAAATTATTATGTAATTGAATTCAAAGAAAGAGTTAATCTAATACCTACATAAAACACTCGAGTAAGTTATAATGTAATTGAATTGATTGAATGAGTTAATCAAATAACTAAATAAAACACTTGAGTAAGTTATTTTGAAATTGAATTGAACGAAAGGAGTTAATCAAATAACTAAATAAAACACTCGAGTAAGTTATATTGTAATTGAATTCAACGAATGAGTTAATCTAATGACTACATAAAACACTCGAGTAAGTTATAATGTAATTGAATTGAACGAAGGAGTTAATCTAATAACTAAATAAAACACTTGAGGAAGTTATTATGTAATTGAATTGAACGAAGGAGTTAATCAAATAACTAAATAAAACACTTGAGTAAGTTATAATGTAATTGAATTGAACGAAGGAGTTAAACAAATAACTAAATAAAACACTCGAGTAAGTTATAATGTAATTGAATTGAACGAATGAGTAAATCTAATAACTACATAAAACACTTAAGTAAGTTATAATGTAATTGAATTGATTGAATGAGTTAATCAAATAACTAAATAAAACACTTCGAGTAAATTATTATGTAATTGAATTCAAAGAAGGAGTTAATTTAATAACTACATAAAACACTCGAGTAAGTTATAATGTAATTGAATTGATTGAATGAGTTAATCAAATAACTAAATAAAACAATCGAGTAAATTATTATGTAATTGAATTCAAAGAAGGAGTTAATCTAATAACTACATAAAACACTCGAGTAAGTTATAATGTAATTGAATTGAACGAAGGAGTTAATCTAATAACTAAATAAAACACTCGAGTAAGTTATAATGTAATTGAATTGAACGAAGGAGTTAATCTAATAACTACATAAAACACTTGAGTAAGTTATAATGTAATTGAATTAAACGAAGGAGTTAATCTAATAACTACTTAAAACACTTGAGTAAGTTATAATGTAATTGAATTGAACGAAGGAGTTAATCAAATAACTAAATAAAACACTCGAGTAAGTTATAATGTAATTGAATTGTACGAAGGAGAAATCTAATAACTACATAAAACACTTGAGTAAGTTATAATGTAATTGAATTGATTGAACGAGTTAATCAAATAACTAAATAAAACACTCGAGTAAATTATTATGTAATTGAATTCAAAGAAAGAGTTAATCTAATACCTACATAAAACACTCGAGTAAGTTATAATGTAATTGAATTGAACGAATGAGTTAATCTAATAACTAAATAAAACACTCGAGTAAGCTATAATGTAATTGAATTGATTGAATGAGTTAATCAAATAACTAAATAAAACACTTGAGTAAGTTATTTTGAAATTGAATTGAACGAAAGGAGTTAATCAAATAACTAAATAAAACACTCGAGTAAGTTATATTGTAATTGAATTCAACGAATGAGTTAATCTAATGACTACATAAAACACTCGAGTAAGTTATAATGTAATTGAATTGAACGAAGGAGTTAATCTAATAACTAAATAAAACACTTGAGGAAGTTATTATGTAATTGAATTGAACGAAGGAGTTAATCAAATAACTAAATAAAACACTGGAGTAAGTTATAATGTAATTGAATTGAACGAAGGAGTTAAACAAATAACTAAATAAAACACTCGAGTAAGTTATAATGTAATTGAATTGAACGAATGAGTAAATCTAATAACTACATAAAACACTTAAGTAAGTTATAATGTAATTGAATTGATTGAATGAGTTAATCAAATAACTAAATAAAACACTCGAGTAAATTATTATGTAATTGAATTCAAAGAAGTAGTTAATTTAATAACTACATAAAACACTCGAGTAAGTTATAATGTAATTGAATTGATTGAATGAGTTAATCAAATAACTAAATAAAACAATCGAGTAAATTATTATGTAATTGAATTCAAAGAAGGAGTTAATCTAATAACTACATAAAACACTCGAGTAAGTTATAATTGATGCGTATGAGGATCATCAAAATTGTGACAATCTTAGTTCTGTTAGGATTCTTTTGTAGTGTCCTAGTTCTGTTAGGAAACTATGTGTTTTTTTTGCTTAATAACTCTTTATTTTAGGTGTTTGCATGATAAAGGGATCCTATTATGCTTAGGAGTCTAATTACCTTTGTCATAGAGTCTTGTTAGGAGTCTTTAAGTTGTAATTCTAGTTGGGTTAGAATTCCAAATCCTAGTTGGATTAGGATTCTAATTGGAGTAGAATTATAGTAGCATTAGGACTTTGTGTTGATTAGAGTTTGATTGGCACAAGGATTCTAATCACATAGCCGTGTGATTAGAGATAGATTAGTTTGTTATTATTTTTGTTTATCTTTTATGCTTTGCTAGTTCTACTAGGTTTGGGTTACTTAGCTTTAATAGTTCTAATCAGTTTAGGTTTATTGGTGCACTATAAATAGGCTATTCGGCCATATTAAAAAAGGGGTTGAATAAATTTGAGACATTCGAGTGCTTGTTTGCATTGAATGTTGGTCGTCGTACCACAAACATACAAATCGAGGTTTGTGTGCATCTCCTAATCGAGGTTAGTGAGAGATCCTCTAGTTCTCGAGGGAACATATAGAGCCTATCCTTATAAAGATCCAATCTTTATACCTATCATTACATAAAATTCGAACCTTTATTTGTTTACAAGTGAGATTCAAGTGTTCTTCATATTATTCTTGTTTTTAAAGCTTCCGCAATCACATCAAGTGGTATCAGAGCTACTCCGGTAAAACGGAGCGTGAGGGCGCGTTTTTAGTCGGAATTTAGATTTGTTTGTTTCGTTGGAAAGCTAACAAGTAGATCTAACTTTTCTCAAAATTTCAGCTGATTCCGAGCAGTAACGAAGTCACAGTGAACGCAAACATTTGATGCAGATTTCTGTTCTTCCGGGCAGATTACATACTGTTAGAAAAAGAAAAACTGCATTCGATTGGCTTATTATTTTTTGATGAAATTTTGGTCGAGTGTTTTAAACACATAGGGCTACCTGGGTAAAAAATTTCATAAATTTTCGAGGTGTTTTGATTGCGTTTCGGGGTACATATTTCAGATGTATTTTCTGGGCAGTTTTTTTTTTTTAGTTTAAGAATTATGGACATGAGTGGATGGCCGCCTGAGATCTTAGAGGCTTATAAACGAATGCAACAGGCTACGAAAGTTGTTCAAGATTTGCTTCAACAACTTAAAGAGAAACAACATGAAGAAAAACAGCAACTTCCGATTGTTGAAGATGAAGAAAAGTTTGAAACTTTTTCTTGTTCTAAGGATAAAGATTTGATCTTTGAAGTTTCTCATGAGGAAGCGGTGGTACCTAATGTTGATTTGCAGAAATATGAGTCTTTAGTTAATATTTCTTTTGCTTTGGTTCCTAGGGTTGATGATGATATTGTTCCAAATGTTATAAATCTACATCTAAGGTTACCATGGAGTTTGACAAGATTAAATTTTCTGGTTTGTTGTTTTTTTATGAAATTTTGGTCGAGTGCTTAAAACACCTAGGGCTACGTGGTGACAAAATTTCATTCAATTTCAAGTTTATTTGATTAGGGTTTGAAGCTAGAATTTTTGGTGAAAATTCTGGGCGGTTTCTAGGCAGATTTTTTTTTCTTCTGTTTGTATTCATTGTAATAGTAGTTCATCTTGAACTTCTATAAGTGTATTGTTGTTAATATGGATGAACTAGTTGAAGTTTTTGCACGGATGCAAGAAGCTAATCAAAAGGTTCGATTCTTGAGGCAACAAATGCAAGAAGATAAGAAGCAAAAACTTCACAAGAAGAAAGTGTCTCTATCAATAGAGAAGCTTCAATCCCAAGAAGGAGAGAGTGAAGTTAGTGCTGAAGAAGAAGAAGAGCAGACAAGTGTGTATGAATTGGATGCAAAAACAAACGAGGGAGTAAAGGTAGCCTCATTGGAGGTTGTTTCGATAGAACAACTACCATTACAAAATGAAGCAGCATCAATTCAAAAATGCATAGAGTTGAAGAAGAAAGACCATCCACGGCTTTGAAGCTCCAACAACAAAATTCGAGGTCGAATTTTCTCCGAACAAGGAGAGTATGATGCGAATACGCCAAGCTACTTCAACCAATATGCATCAAGCTACCTCAACCTAACCAAGCTATCTCTAATCAGTTTGTTTAACTATTGGTTATGGTTGGTTTTGAGATTAAAAATGTCATTAAAAGGGTTAACCAACATTAAACACCCTTTTAAACTGTTATATGTATTTTTGAACGATGGCCCGGTTTTGTTGTAAGCTTAACTAAAGATTAGTACTAATATAATCTTGCTAAGCAACGAAGGAAAGGAAGTTAATTAAGCTACTTAGTTTAATTACAGTTTTTGTAATTTACGGTTTTGTAAACCGGAATTATTTTGCTTAGCGTAAGTTGTAATATCAACGAAACATGCTTAGGGATGTGATCTACACTTGGGACGTGTGAAAGGAGGTCCTTGAAGATATTTTGGAGCTTGTGTTGCAAGCTAAGGGAAGCCTCCCCTCTTGGGTGTGGAAAACCGGCCCTCCTTCCCTTATAGTCAACAAAACACACAACAACACTATTCCTCTTACACCTTTGTTGGAATTTAGAGATATTTGTTGTTTATTGCTTTGTTTAATCTTTTAAGTACTTAGATCTTGATATGATTACACGTCCAAAGTGAATGAGCAATCAAGAATCTCGACCAAAGGTTCGAACTTGATGAAGTATTGAAGTTCGAAAATTATGTCTTAAGTCACCGGATATGATAATTAAAATAAACACTCCTGAATATTTCAATTAACTCTTAATCTCACTTACACCACTCCTGGAATAAAGTAGATTAAACACTAAGTAAATAATCACTCCTGAAAATTACTCAATGGTCGAAAGTAAGTGATCACACAATTAAATTCAATAACAAAGGTTTTAGGTAAATCTCACATGCTTTGAATGATAGCATGGAACTATTATTTATAGCCAACTAAACTTGTCCTCCAAGGACTAACAAGGGCCGAAATTCAGCCATTAGAATTAAGGAAACATTCCTTAATTCCTTACATCTTAATCCCTTGATTCTAGGAGAGAATAAAGGAGTAAATAAGGAAACCACAAATCAGCCCCATAATCCCTTCACACGCCTATCATACTTAAGGAAACAAAGAAATAAGGCAACTCAAGGAATATTACAACTCAATGACAACTTGCAACCTTGGAACACAAGGATCCTACTTCACACGCCTAAGACACGCCTCAAATGGCCGAAATATCACAAGATATTTTCGGACCTTTATTTGCTTAATTAAAATAACTAAGACTCTAGAAATGGTGTCATCTTCATGCTTCACTCATGGACTCATCGTCCCACTTGAGAAATGACACAAATGAGGAGTTTGAATTTAAATTGAACCCGAACACTTCAAGGACTAAACAAATCGGATCATTTGGAGCTTGACCTTGACCTTGACTTGTATCATTCTCCCCCTCTTCAAAAGAATTTGTCCTCAAATTTTCATCATCTAAATAAGGACTAAGATCACCAACATTGAAGTTTGCACTCACACCTCCATAATCACTTGGAAGCTCGATCTTATAAGCACTTTCATTAATCACATCAATAACTTTGAATGGACCATCAGCTCTAGGCATAAGCTTGTTCTTCCTTCTACTTGGAAATCGTTCTTTCCTCAAATGAATCCAAACCAAATCACCAATCTGAAATTTCGGTTGTCTTCTATGCTTGTTGGCTCGTTCTTTGTATTGAGTATTCATCTTCTCAATTCGTGCTTTCACTTGCTCACAAGTCTTCTTAAAGGCTTCCAACCTCTTCTTTGAATCAACATGAATTTCCGATTTAGTTAGTGACACAAAATCAATAGGAAGGAAAGGATTGATACCATAAACCACCTCAAATGGAGATTTAGAAGTAGTAGAAGAATGAGCTCGATTATAAGCAAACTCGGCGTGAGCTAGCTTTATATCCCAATCCTTTTGTGTCTTACTCACCAAGCCACGTAACAAAGCTCCAAGAGTTCTATTAGTCACTTCTGTTTGACCATCTGTTTGAGGATGATGACTTGTGCTAAAGAGTAACTTAGTCCCCACCATCTTCCATAAACTCCTCCAAAAATGACTAAGGAACTTCGTATCACGATCACTAACAATACTTCTAGGAATACCATGCAATCGAATAATCTCTTTGAAGTACAAATCCGCCACATGCAAAGCATCATCAGTTTTATGCATTGGAACAAAGTGAGCCATCTTCGAAAATCGATCCACCACCACCATAATGGCGTCCTTCCCCCTTTGAGTTCTTGGTAATCCAACAATGAAATCCATACTCACACTATCCCAAGGTGTATCAGGTACGGGTAATGGAGTATAAAGGCCTTTATGGAAGGTACTCTTCGACCTTTGACAAGTAGCACACTTACTAACCACCATATGAACATCCCTCATCATGTTAGGCCAATAAAAACTCTCATTCAAAGTGTCTAATGTCTTTTGAACACCGAAATGACCAGCCACCCCTCCACTATGAACTTCTCTCACAAGCAACTCCCTCACGCCACTCTTAGGAATGCATAGCTTGTTTCCCTTAAACAAAAATCCCTCTTGTACCACAAACAACCCACTAGGACTCCAAAAGAACTCACGGAAATCATCATCATTATCATACAAATCCTTTAAGTGTTCAAACCCCAACACCCTTGCATCAACCATGGCCAAAAGATAGGAACGCCTAGAAAGGGCATCCGCAACAATGTTACTCTTACCTTCCTTGTACTTGGACGAAAATGTGAAGGCTTGTAGGAATTCAACCCACTTAGCATGCCTATGGTTGAGCTTTTGCTGTCCATGGATGTATTTGAGTGCTTCATGATCCGAATGAAGAATGAAAGGCTTGGGCCTCAAGTAATGAGACCAATGATCCAAGGCTCTCACAATTGCATAGAATTCACGATCATAGTTGGAGTAATTGAGTTTTGCGCCACTCAACTTCTCACTAAAGTAGGCAATGGGCCTCCTTTCTTGAAGCAAAACCGCCCCAACTCCAAGTCCACTAGCATCACACTCAACCTCGAACAACTTGTTGAAATCCGGCAAGGCAAGAATAGGAGCGTTGCAAAGTAACTCCTTGACTTCATCAAACGCCTTTTGAGCATGAGAGTTCCATGAAAACTCCCCTTTCTTCATCAAATCCGTGATTGGTGCCATGATAGTTGAGAAATTTCGGATGAATCTTCTATAAAAGGAAGCTAGACCATGAAAGCTTCGACATTCATGAGCACTTGTAGGCGCCAACCATGAAGACATGGCCTTGACTTTTCCGGATCCACATGAACTCCATCCCTAGACACAATGTAACCAAGAAAAGCAATACTAGGAACAAGAAAATCACACTTTTCCATTTTTCCATACAACTTTTGCTCTCTTAATTTTTCAAATAAAACTCTCAAGTGAAGTAAATGAGACTCAACACTAGTACGTATACAAGAATATCATCTAAATAGACAACAATAAACTTGTTAAGAAAGGGACGTAGTACCTCATTCATAAGTCTCATAAAGGAACTAGGAGCATTGCAAAGACCAAAGGGCATCACCATCCACTCATATAGACCTTGTTTGGTCTTGAAAGCGGTCTTCCATTCATCTCCTTCCCGAATTCTCATTTGGTGATAACCACTCCTCAAATCAATCTTCGAAAAAATCGAAGCTCCATGTAGCTCATCAAGCATGTCCTCCAATCTAGGCATAGGAAAACGATACTTGATTGTAATGTTGTTGACGGCTCTACTATCAATACACATCCTCCAAGTACCATCTTTCTTAGGAACAAGCAAAGCGGGAACGGCACATGGACTCATGCTTTCTCTTACATAGCCTCGGTCAATCAACTCTTCAATTTGCTTTTGTAGCTCCTTAGAAGCTACGGGATCACATCTATATGCCGGCTTATTTGGCAAAGGTGCGCCTGGCACAAGATCAATAGCATGCTCAATGCCTCTCAATGGTGGTAATCCTTGAGGTAATTCTTCCGGAAAAACATCACAAAATTCGTCCAATAGAGCTGCAAGTTTCGGACTACTATAAGAAACACCATTAGTC
The DNA here is from genome assembly GCA_947646795.1 of Beta lomatogona. NCBI lineage: Eukaryota > Viridiplantae > Streptophyta > Magnoliopsida > Caryophyllales > Amaranthaceae > Beta > Beta lomatogona. The sequence goes on from CANSNZ010001107.1 coordinate 21,287, forward strand.
AAAGCAAGTTTAACACATAAAGCATAACAATGTCCTTCCAACTCTACCTCTTTCTCGAACTCTTTGGCCGAAAGAAACAAGTTTTGTTTCGTTTCAACCACCTTCTTGGGTGCCATGGAACTAGGAGACAAAGGAACCAACCGAATCTTTTTAGAACCCATCAAAACCGTGTACACATTGGTTTCGCCCTCATGAACAACTTTTCGATCATATTGCCAAGGTCTACCAAGAAGAAGATGACAAGCACTCATGGGTAGAACATCACCCCACAACTCATCTTTGTAACCCCCAATAGAAAACGACACAAGAGCTTGCTTTTTCACCAACAAACCCGTTTTGTCATCCAACCAACTCAACTTATAAGGATGTGGATGGTCTCTAACAATCAAATTCAACTTAGAAACCACATTAGAAGCAACCACATTCGTACATGAACCACTGTCAATAATCACATTACATGTAAACTCACCAATTCGACATCTAGTATGAAACAAGTTTTCTCTTTGATCATGGTTAGGAGAATGATCAACATGCAAAGTTCTCCTAATAACCCCAAGCATCCTAGATTCATCTTCGGCATATGCAATCTCATTATCATCACTTTCACATTCTTCCTCCTTTTCACACACAATGTTATACGTTCTTTCTTCCTCCTCTATTTCCATGTATTGTCTCATCGTTAAGGTCTTCCTAGATGGACAATTACTAGCAATGTGACCCCTCCCTTGACACTTAAAACACTTTCGAGTTTCCTCCCATTTTTCTTTAGGAATCACCAATTTAGGACGGTCTCCCTTTTGTTCCCCCTTAGAAGGATTATCTTTTTTCTCAAAGGTTTTAGAAGAGTTAGAAGAAGAAGAAGGGACGAAAAGAAGAAGAAGAGCTGGTCTTATTATGGCCGAATTTTCCCCATATGGTTTCTTTTCCTCCAATTCATGCCTTTCAAATTTTAAAGCCAATCGACACACATCATCAAAAGTACTATAATTCGACACATCAACCTTTCTAGCAATAGATTTATTAAGTCCATTAACAAACCTAGCAATTTTCTCTTGTTCGACCTCCTCAACATCACAAATCAAACACAACTTGTCAAATTCAACCATGTAATCATGCACACTCGACACATCTTGAGTCAAAGAATTCTTTCTCATGTATTGTCGTTGAATAAAATCACTTGGAACAAACTTCTCATGCAATTTCTTTTTAAGCTTAGTCCAACTTTTAAGCTTAGGTTTCCCAAGTCTCGCCCTTTTTGCCTTTAGACTTTCTAACCAAATTCCAGCATACTTAGTTAGTCTAATGGTGGCAATTTTAAAACGTTTCTCATCATCAAACCCCTTATAATCACAAATTTTCTCAAGTTGACGAATCCATTCAAGTAAATCCTCAGGACTAGAATCACCAGTAAAGTCATCTAGTTTAATCCCCTATCATTATCATAAGTCGGTTTAACAATTTTAACCTCTTCAACATCAGATTCATAGTCAACGTGATTAGGGTCGTTTTTATTGTTCACTTTTCCCGCAAGAATGTTATGAGCTACTGTTAATCTTTCCCTTTTTTCTTTTTCTTCATTTTGAGTGTTAAAGAGTTTCTCAATAAGAGCTTTTATTTCAGCCAATTCCGCCATTATAACCCAATTAAGATGCTACGTCACGGAAGAAATAGCAAGCCACAACCACACACAAATCCCCAACAAAGGATCGACAAAGAAGAAGCACTTACCAATGAAAGAAGAATCCCTTCTATCCTCACCCTCCTGGAAAAATCTGATACCAACTGATATGATTACACGTCCAAAGTGAATGAGCAATCAAGAATCTCGACCAAAGGTTCGAACTTGATGAAGTATTGAAGTTCGAAAATTATGTCTTAAGTCACCGGATATGATAATTAAAATAAACACTCCTGAATATTTCAATTAACTCTTAATCTCACTTACACCACTCCCGGAATAAAGTAGATTAAACACTAAGTAAATAATCACTCCTGAAAATTACTCAATGGTCGAAAGTAATTGATCACACAATTAAATTCAATAACAAAGGTTTTAGGTAAATCTCACATGCTTTTAATGATAGCATGGAACTATTATTTATATAGCCAACTAAACTTGTCCTCCAAGGACTAACAAGGGCCGAAATTCAGCCATTAGAATTAAGGAAACATTCCTTAATTCCTTACATCTTAATCCCTTGATTCTAGGAGAGAATAAAGGAGTAAATAAGGAAACCACAAATCAGCCCCATAATCCCTTCACACGCCTATCATACTTAAGGAAACAAAGAAATAAGGCAACTCAAGGAATATTACAACTCAATGACAACTTGCAACCTTGGAACACAAGGATCCTACTTCACACGCCTAAGACACGCCTCAAATGGCCGAAATATCACAAGATATTTTCGGACCTTTATTTGCTTAATTAAAATAACTAAGACTCTAGAAATGGTGTCATCTTCATGCTTCACTCATGGACTCATCGTCCCACTTGAGAAATGACACAAATGAGGAGTTTGAATTTAAATTGAACCCGAACACTTCAAGGACTAAACAAATCGGATCATTTGGAGCTTGACCTTGACCTTGACTTGTATCAGATCTTTTGGGATTGAATAGCTTGTAATATATATATGTGGTTCATCAATGGAAAAAGAGATTTTTTGGTTGTTGAAATTGAGCTTTGTGCTTATTGAAAGTTTGGAGTGTAAAATCCGAAAGTTCCTCTTGTGATTAAGAAGTGAACTTAAACTCGAAATCCTTGAGTTAAGTGAGTAAAGCTTAACCTAAGAGAGAGTTAGGATAATTAGTGAGTGAAGCTAATTAAAAAACTCTCAAAACCCTCCTAAATCAGTCTCTAGGTGAGTGAAGCCTCCAAACAGATTTAGAACCCTTAAGCAATCATAAGTGAGTAAAGCTTGTGAGAACTTAAGCAATTCTTTTAGTTTTAAGAGTGATTCTTTCGACTAAAAGTCTATATCCATTGTTCGATTGTTTCCGCTGTCATTGGGTCTCCTAAACACACGTGAGAGGAGTCTCATTTCGCATCAACGAATGAGTTAATCTAATAACTACATAAAACACTTGAGTAAGTTATAATGTAATTGAATTGAACGAAGGAGTAATCTAATAACTACATAAAACACTTGAGTAAGTTATAATGTAATTGAATTGATTGAATGAGTTAATCAAATAACTAAATAAAACACACACGAGTAAATTATTATGTAATTGAATTCAAAGAAGGAGTTAATCTAATAACTTCATAAAACACTAGAGTAAAGTTATAATGTAATTGAATTGAACGAATGAGTTAATCTAATAACTAAATAAAACACTCGAGTAAGTTATAATATAATTGAATTGATTGAATGAGTTAATCAAATAACTAAATAAAACACTCGAGTAAATTATTATGTAATTGAATTCAAAGAAGGAGTTAATCTAATAACTACATAAAACACTCGAGTATTTATAATGTAATTGAATTGAACGAATGGGTCAATCTAATAACTAAATAAAACACTCGAGTAAGTTATAATGTAATTGAATTGAACGAAGGAGTTAATCTAATAACTACATAAAACACTTGTGTAACTTATAATGTAATTGAATTGAACGAATGAGTTAATCAAATAACTAAATAAAATACTTGAGTAAGTTATTATGTAATTGAATTGAACGAAAGAGTTAATCAAATAACTAAGTAAAACACTTGAGTAAGTTATTATGTAATTGAATTGAACGAAGTAGTTAATCAAATAACTAAATTAAACACTCGAGTAAATTATTATGTAATTGAATTGAACGAATGAGTTAATCAAATAACTAAATAAAACACTTGAGCAAGTTATAATGTAATTGAATTGAACGAAGGAGTTAATCTAATAACTACATAAAACACTTGAGTAAGTTATAATGTAATTGAATTGAACGAATGAGTTAATCTAATAACTACATAAAACACTTGAGTAAGTTATAATGTAATTGAATTGAACGAAGGAGTAATCTAATAACTACATAAAACACTTGAGTAAGTTATAATGTAATTGAAAAGATTGAATGAGTTAATCAAATAACTAAATAAAACACTCGAGTAAATTATTATGTAATTGAATTCAAAGAAGGAGTTAATCTAATAACTACATAAAACACTCGAGTAAGTTATAATGTAATTGAATTGAACGAATGAGTTAATCTAATAACTAAATAAAACACTGGAGTAAGTTATAATGTAATTGAATTGATTGAATGAGTTAATCAAATAACTAAATAAAACACTCGAGTAAATTATTATGTAATTGAATTCAAAGAAAGAGTTAATCTAATAACTACATAAAACACTCGAGTAAGTTATAATGTAATTGAATTGAACGAATGAGTTAATCTAATAACTAAGTAAAACACTCGAGTAAGTTATAATGTAATTGAATTGAACGAAGGAGTTAATCTAATAACTACATAAAACACTTGTGTAAGTTATAATGTAATTGAATTGAACGAAGGAGTTAATCTAATAACTACATAAAACACTTGAGTAAGTTATAATGTAATTGAATTGAACGAAGGAGTTAATCAAATAACTAAATAAAACACTCGAGTAAGTTATAATGTAATTGAATTGATAGAAGGAGTAAATCTAATAACTACATAAAACACTTGAGTAAGTTATAATGTAATTGAATTGATTGAATGAGTTAATCAAATAACTAAATAAAACACACACGAGTAAATTATTATGTAATTGAATTCAAAGAAGGAGTTAATCTAATAACTTCATAAAACACTCGAGTCAAGTTATAATGGAATTGAATTGAACGAATGAGTTAATCTAATAACTAAATAAAACACTCGAGTAAGTTATAATATAATTGAATTGATTGAATGAGTTAATCAAATAACTAAATAAAACACTCGAGTAAGTTATAATGTAATTGAATTGAACGAATGGGTCAATCTAAATACTAAATAAAACACTCGAGTAAGTTATAATGTAATTGAATTGAACGAAGGAGTTAATCTAATAACTACATATAACACTTGTGTAACTTATAATGTAATTGAATTGAACGAATGAGTTAATCAAATAACTAAATAAAATACTTGAGTAAGTTATTATGTAATTGAATTGAACGAAAGAGTTAATCAAATAACTAAGTAAAAAACTTGAGTAAGTTATTATGTAATTGAATTGAACGAAGTATTTAATCAAATAACTAAATTAAACACTCGAGTAAATTATTATGTAATTGAATTGAACGAATGAGTTAATCAAATAACTAAATAAAACACTTGAGCAAGTTATAATGTAATTGAATTGAACGAAGGAGTTAATCTAATAACAACATATAACACTTGTGTAACTTATAATGTAATTGAATTGAACGAATGAGTTAATCAAATAACTAAATAAAATACTTGAGTAAGTTATTATGTAATTGAATTGAACGAAAGAGTTAATCAAATAACTAAGTAAAACACTTGTGTAAGTTATTATGTAATTGAATTGATTGGGTCATCATCTCTTGTAATGCTTCGTTTTCCCTAGCTAGTGCTTCTAACATGGCGTCTCTCCTAGCATTATCACTTATCTCGTCTCCCATTTCAGAACTGAGCTCTTGATACCACTTGAAACGAACACAACTCAACTAAGAATAGTGTTTAGGATAGATTTGAACACAAGCTAAAAGAATCACTCTTAAAGCTAGTAATTCGGTTTTTAGTTAAGGAAGTGAATCACTCTCGACCTTAAAACTAAAAGGATTTTAATTAACAAAATAAGTGAATCACTCTCAAATCTTGTTAATTGGGTTTGAACTCTTGTAGTTTTACCTCCCAAGAAATTCGTGCAAATTAGAGTTAAAAACACTCGGTTCTTAATCTTTAAACTCAACGGTTTATAACAATGTTTTTCAACAACCAAATCTAATCTTCATTCATAATCAAGATTACATACTTATAGTACAAGAGTTAAAAGCTTAAAACACCAGCTATTACATCTAATACACTAAAGAGATTTAAACAAAGCATTTAAAGTACAAAATATCTTCTAAGGCTAGCCGAAATCAGCACCTCTATTCTCCTAGCCTTTTGCTCCTATTGGATGCTTTAAAATGGCTGCAAACCAATGCAAAGATTACCTATACTTGAAGTAGCTTCCTTCCATGTGTGAATCATCATCATTGTTGCCTAAAATGTGGCTGCCCAAATCAGAAGAAAGGAAGGACAGAAAAACGCTGCAATGCAGCCCCTTTTTCTTTCCTCCATTCATGTCCTTTCCTCCTTGCTTAGGAAAGGTTGTAATTGGACCCCTTGCTGTAGGCTTCTTGGTAAGCATGAATAAGCAAGGTGCTTCACCTACTAGCTTCATTAGATCATCCATTGCATCACAAAAACCATCATGAAAACCGTAGCTTCTAACAAAAATGACTGATTTTTCTTTCTTTGGTGCTAAGTGATTTCAAAGCATGTTTAGTGAGAGTTAAGCATGTTTAAGACTAAACTAACACTAACTAATATTAAGCACCTCAAGCACACACCTCCCCAACACCCATGGGCAGCTGCTAGCTTACTTAGCTTCTCTTCCATTATTGCTTAGCATGATTACGTTAGTACTAATCTTTAGGCCATGAATCTCTCCTTTGTTGTGATTGAGATTAGTACTTAGTAATACCTCTTGATTTGCAACTGATTTCGTATCATCCTCTCCTTCTTCAAAAGGAATTGTCCTCAATTCATGTACATCTTCATCTTCTAAGTAGGGGGACAAATCACCTATATTGAAGGTTGCTGCCACGCCATATTCTCCGGGAAGGTCTATTTTGTAAGCATTGTCTCCATAACGTTCAAGAACTTTGAAAGGTCCTTCAGCTCGAGGCATGAGTTTATGCTTCCTTTTGCTTGGAAATCTTTCCTTCCTTAAGTGAATCCACACCAAATCTCCCGGAGCAAACACCCTTGGTTTTCGGCTTTTGTTGGCTTTCTTCTTGTATATCTCATTTGCTTTCTCTATGTTGGTGCGTATTTCTTTGTGAACCTTCACCATTATTTCAGCTTGTTGCCTAGCATCTCCATGGACATAAGAATCCTTGGGTAATGAAATAAGATCAATAGGTACATAAGGATTTACCCCATATACCACTTCGAATGGTGAATGTTTCGTTGCAAAAGTTGGAGATCTGTTGTAAGCAAACTCCGCATGACATAGCTTGACATCCCAATCTTTTCCGGTTTTGCTCACTAAGCCCCTTAACAAGGTGCCTAGAGTTCGGTTGGTCACTTCAGTTTGACCATCTGTTTGGGGGTGATGTGAAGTACTAAACAGCAACTTAGTACCCATCATTCTCCATAGGGACCTCCAAAAGTGACTCAAAAACTTACTATCTCGATCCGAGACAATAGTTCTTGGTACTCTATGTAAACGAACAATTTCCCTGAAATACAAACAAGAAACGTTAATAGCATCTTCTGTTTTATGGCAAGGCACGAAGTGTGCCATTTTTGAGAAACGGTCCACCACCACCATGACCGAATCTTTCCCTCTTTGCGTTCTAGGAAGTGCCACAATGAAATCCATACTAATGTCCTCCCATGGCCTCTCCGGTACTGGTAAAGGAGTGTACAACCCTTTATGAAACGTGCTCATAGCTCTTTGACAAACACCGCAACGAGCCAAAACAGCGTGCACTTCTTTAATCATATATGTGGCCATGAAAAATGTTCCTGTAATAACCCCATGGTTTTGCTAATGCCAAAATGGCCAGCCAAACCACCTCCATGAGCTTCTCTAATCAGCAAATCCCGAACTGGACACTTAGGAACACAAAGTTTGTTCCCTTTGAATAAGAACCCCTCCATCTGATGATAATGGTCTTTCGGACCATTTTTAGTAGCCACGAACAGGTCACGTGTCTCATCATCAAGAACATAGAACTCTTTAATCAATTCAAAACCAAGCACCTTGGAGTCTATTACATTCAGTAATACGTGCCTCCGAGATAAAGCATCTGCCACAATGTTAGATTTTCCAGCTTTGTACTTAGCAACAAAATTGAAAGATTGTAAGAATTCTACCCATTTAGCATGACGAGCACTAAGCTTATGTTGTCCATGAATGTATTTTAATGATTCATGATCAGAATGAAGAACAAAAGCTTGTGGTCGCAGATAGTGACTCCAATGATTAAGAGCTCTAACCATAGCATAAAACTCTTTATCATAGGTGGAATAATTCAATTTAGCATGATTAAGCTTCTCACTAAAATAAGCAATAGGCTTGCCACATTGAATCAAAACAGCTCCAATACCCGTTCCACTTGCGTCACACTCAACATCAAATGGTTTAGTGAAATCAGGTAAAGCTAGGATAGGCGTTTTACACATTTTCTCTTTTACAAGTTCAAACGCCTTTTGAGCTGCGTCACTCCATGCAAATTTTCCATGTTTAGTGCATTCAGTTATAGGAGCTAATAAAGTGCTGAAATTATTTATAAATCTCCTATAAAATGAAGCTAAACCATGAAAAGATCTCACCTCGGTGATAGTTGTAGGAACCGGCCAAGAAGAAATCGCCTCTACTTTGGATGGATCCACTTTCACACCCTCATCGAAATGATGAAGCCAAGAAAACCAATCTCTCTTTGCATAAACGTGCACTTTTCAAGCTTGCCGTACAGCTTTTGCTCCTTTAAGACTTCGAACAATTGTTGCAAATGATTTAAATGATCATCCTTGTTAGAACCGTAAACAAGAATATCATCCAAATATACAACCACGAACTTTCCCAAAAAATGGCCTAAGTACTTCATTCATCAATCTCATGAACGTACTAGGGGCATTTGTGAGACCAAATGGCATAACCAGCCATTCATACAACCCATACTTCGTTTTGAAAGCCGTCTTCCACTCATCTCCCTCTCTCATGCATATTTGGTGATATCCACTCCTCAAATCAACTTTCGAAAACACTTTGGACCCACTCAATTCATCTAGCATGTCATCTAATCTAGGGATAGGAAATCTGTATTTTATGGTTATGTTATTCACAGCACGGCTATCAATACACATCCTCCAAGTTCCGTCTTTTTTGGCACAAGTAAAGCCGGAACAAGCACATGGACTTTTACTCTCCCTCACGTAGCCTTTCTTCATCAACTCACTGATTTGGCTTTGTAATTCTTCACTTTACTTAGGATTACATCTATAGGAAGGTTTATTTGGAATTGGTGCTCCGGGAATGAGATCAATTTGGTGCTCAATTCCACGGTTAGGGGGTAGGCCAGGTGGTAGGTCGCTAGGAAACACATCTCCAAACTCCTCTAACAACTCCCTCAAGTCCGAATCTTCAACCTCCACTCCCTCGTTCACCTCCTTAGCAACCAGAATGTATACAACCTGATTAGCTCCCAACTCCCTCTCGAATCCTTTTCTTCCTAAAAACACACTTCCACACACTAGGTTTTCTTTTGGTTTGGGCTTTGTGTTTCGGATTTTTGAAGGGGGTAATGGTAGTAAGGTTTTGATTTTGCCATCCTTATTCACCTTATACACATTAGTAGAACCATCATGAATAACTTGTCGATCAAATTGCCAAGGTCTACCAAGTAATACGTGACAAGCAGTCATAGGGATTACATCACATAGAATTTCATCTTCATAATTTCCAATTGACAACGTAACTAAAACTCTATTTTTCACCCTCACTTCACTATTATCATCTAACCATTTCAGTTTATAAGGATGTGGATGTTTAGTAGTAGGTAATGCTAACTTCTCGACAAGTTCAGTTGAAGCTACATTAGTACAACTACCCCCATCTATGATTAACGTGCATAGCTTCTTATTCACTAAGCATTTCGAATGAAAAATGGTTTCTCTTTGTTCCTCATTTTTTGCCACGACACTACAATATAAGGACCTCCTAAGAACCAACATTTCACCTTCCATTTCCGGATTACACACGTCCTCCTCCTCACTTTCACTTTTATCATGTTCTATCTCCAAAAGAGATTCTTTTTCCAACTCGTCTATCTCCTCTATATCCCTTATAGTCATGATTCTTTTAGTAGGACAATTAGCTTGGAAATGACCATAACCTTGACACTTAAAACATTTCACTTTCAAAGTTTTATCATCTGAAACTTTCTCCTTATCTTTCTTAGTGAAATCTGGTTTTTTGTTCTTATCAAAGTTACTAGTACTAGAATTAGCTTTAAAAGTACTAAATGGCTTTGAATAAGACTTACTTGTAACTGCTTTCTTCTTTTGGCTATCGATTTTGAGAGCCACTTTGCAAGCTTCATCGAAAGTAAGGTATGGATACACCTCGACTTTCTCTCGTACATCTTCGTTTAGGCCTCCTAAGAACCGGCCTAGTTTTTGCTCCTCCATCTCTTCTATTTCACAAACAATGGAAAGCTTCTCAAATTCCTTGATGTACTCTTCCATGGACATGTCGCCTTGCTTGAGGGTAGACCATCTAACGTACTGATTTTGCTTGTAGTTAGTTGGAACAAAACGCTTCCTCAATTGCTTCTTCAATTTCTCCCATGTAGCAATCTTGGATTGGTTCTCCTTCACCCTTTGTCTCTTCATATGATGTAGGTACGATCATGGCCTCCTATGGATCGAAGCTTCACTTAATGGTAGTTGCATTGCGTGGATTAACGAGTTCATTTCTCTATTTTCATCCATTGAAACGTCCATGGATTACTTGGTTTTGTAAGCTTTGAAAATCAGTCCATAAATGTCAAGTTATTAGAGTCATGGTTACATTAGGAGTCTTTACATTCGTATGTTTTGAGTTGTAATTTGAATTCCCTAAAGTAGTACTACTAAGAGTCATTGATTCTAAGTAAGTATAAGAGTCCTAGTGTGCTTAGGAGTTCTTTTTATCTTAGTTATTATTTCTGTTTTATTTGTTAAAGTCCTTGAGTCTTGTAATAGTCATGGAGAACGTGAGTTAGTATAATCAAGGAGCTGTTGAAACCCTGTCCAAGTATGCAGCAAGTAAGGAGAAGAAGTGGCATGAAAATAGGAGCTAACTCCTTCCAAAGTGGCGCCTAAACCGATGAAACAGCAAGGAAAGAGTGACTAGTTGGTTCCTATCTTTAAGGAGCATGGATTTGAATTGGCTGTACAACATCAGGAGGTTTATGAAGCATATTCCCCACCCCAAGTCGTGCCTATATTCAAGGGAGAAGTGCAGCTAGGAGTGGATTAATTGTTATAGAAAAACCAACGGCTAATTAGCTCTTTTGGACATGTTAACTACACGAACTGCCCATGTACTTAGTGGATTAGTGGTTGCTAATTTAGGTAATTTATTTTATGTCAAAAAAATCAGAAAATAGGTCAATAACTCTTGTATAAATACCGAATGAAATCAATGGAAAAATCAGTGAGTTTTTGTCCAAGCACAAGTGTGTGAATTTGTGAGTTAGCTTTAATTCTTGGATTGGAATTAAGTGAGCTTGTCCTTTGCTTATTTAACTTTGGCTAAGTTGAATTGTGATCTTAGGAAGGTCTAAATATTTAGAGTGGTGCAACTGTATCTCTAAGTAATTAGATTAATTGCCCAAGTTAGGAAAACCATTCGGTTCTTCCATAACTTGTTCTATCTTTGAACTTGTGTGATCCTTCTTGTATGAACGATTATACAACATTTGGTATCAGAGCTGGAGGTTGAAGAAAACCATCTTTAACCACCTTAGACCACCCTTAAACACGTCCCAAAAACATCCACAAAACAACCCCAAAAACCGAAAACCAAAACAGTCCAAAAAAAAAAAACACCTAAAAAAAACCGAACTGTTTGAGCATGGGAGATGAAACAAACCCACCACCAAATTGGCGTGAGACTTTGAGGGTCTTGGAAGAAGAAAGAAGGGAGAATGATGCTAGAATGGCATTGCTCCAAGACCAAGTGAGACAACTCTCACTTAGACTCACCCGACAAAGAGGTGATGATTCGGATGGTGAAGCAAGTGATGTTACTTTGCTTCCTAGAAGGAATAATTCTCGTCCTTCTAATGACATCAAGGTCGACATTCCTGATTATGATGGAAGACTTGATGCGGATGAATTTGTTGAATGGATGAGAACCGTGGAGAGAGTCTTTGATTACAAACAAATCCCGGAGGAGAAAAGAGTGAAACTTGTTGCTCTCAAACTAAGGAAGTATGCATCCACATGGTGGGCGAGTTTATGCTCTAAGAGAGAACGAGAAGGCAAGGATAAAATCCGTGCTTGGCCTAAGATGAAGAAACTCTTGAAGAAGAAGTTCTTGCCAACATACTATGTGCAAGAAAACTTTGCAAAACTTCATCATTTGCAGCAAGGAGGTAATAGTGTAGAGGAGTATGCTCGAGATTTTGAGGCATACTTGATGAAGTGTGGCGTTTTGGAAGATGAACCACAAACCTTGGTTCGTTTTCTTGGAGGTTTAGACCCTCACATTGCTAATGTTGTTGAGCTTCATGCTTATTCGACATTAGAAGAGCTAGTTCTGTTAGCTCACAAGGTTGATAAACAACAAAAGGCCAAAGGCAAGACTACCTCACGTGTCTTTGCCAAAAATGATCAGATTTTTCCACCACTTCAAAACACTACCTCTTGCCTAAACAAAGCCCCTAGGAGATGTTTTAGATGTCAAGGATTAGGTCACATTGCCTCGGATTGTCCAAACCAACGAGTTGTGAGTTTGATGGAGGTTGAAGCTTGTCAAGAGGAGGAGGAAGGAGAAATGGCAGTAGGTATGGCATCCAATAATGCCATCATTGAGGAGGAGAAGGACGTAGAAGAGCTTGGTCCTGATGAAGGAGAATGCCTCGTTGTGAGGAAGGCTTTAAGTGGCGTTGCTAGCCATGAGGTTATGCAGCAAAGGGAGTCCATTTTCCACTCCAAATGCACCATTGAAGGCAAGATTTGCACCTTGATCATTGATGGAGGAAGCTGTACCAACGTTGCTTCTCAAGCCATGGTGGAAAAGCTCAAACTTCCAACTACACCACATCCTAAGCCATATGTGATTCAATGGCTCAATTTAGGCAAAGGTATTCAAGTTAATTCTCGAGTACTACTATCATTTAGCATTGGAAAAGTTTACAATGAAGAACTATGGTGTGATGTGATCCCCATGAGTGCTTGCCATGTTTTGTTAGGGAGACCTTGGTTGTATGATAGGCGTGTGGTCCATGATGGATACAAGAATACCTACTCTTTTAATCATAACAACCAAACGATTGTTTTAATCCCTCTCATCACTTTGCTCGATCACAAGCACCCTCCTAACAAAACTAAACGTCCCACTTTGATTACCCTACTCCAAGTTGACCACCAAACTGATCCCATCCCATCGAAATTAAACTCCATACATGATGTTCATATTGTTGATCTTCAACCCTTCTATGCTGAAAATGGAGAATCCTTAAGTTTGAGGTCAAACTTCTTTAAAGAAGGGGGAGGATGATGTAGGTACGATCATGGCCTCCTATGGATCGAAGCTTCACTTAATGGTAGTTGCATTGCGTGGATTAACGAGTTCATTTCTCTATTTTCATCCATTGAAACGTCCATGGATTACTTGGTTTTGTAAGCTTTGAAAATCAGTCCATAAATGTCAAGTTATTAGAGTCATGGTTACATTAGGAGTCTTTACATTCGTATGTTTTGAGTTGTAATTTGAATTCCCTAAAGTAGTACTACTAAGAGTCATTGATTCTAAGTAAGTATAAGAGTCCTAGTGTGCTTAGGAGTTCTTTTTATCTTAGTTATTATTTCTGTTTTATTTGTTAAAGTCCTTGAGTCTTGTAATAGTCATGGAGAACGTGAGTTAGTATAATCAAGGAGCTGTTGAAACCCCTGTCCAAGTATGCAGCAAGTAAGGAGAAGAAGTGGCATGAAAATAGGAGCTAACTCCTTCCAAAGTGGCGCCTAAACCGATGAACAAGCAAGGAAAGAGTGACTAGTTGGTTCCTATCTTTAAGGAGCATGGATTTGAATTGGCTGTACAACATCAGGAGGTTTATGAAGCATATTCCCCACCCCAAGTCGTGCCTATATTCAAGGGAGAAGTGCAGCTAGGAGTGGATTAATTGTTATAGAAAAACCAACGGCTAATTAGCTCTTTTGGACATGTTAACTACACGAACTGCCCATGTACTTAGTGGATTAGTGGTTGCTAATTTAGGTAATTTATTTTATGTCAAAAAAATCAGAAAATAGGTCAATAACTCTTGTATAAATACCGAATGAAATCAATGGAAAAATCAGTGAGTTTTTGTCCAAAGCACAAGTGTGTGAATTTGTGAGTTAGCTTTAATTCTTGGATTGGAATTAAGTGAGCTTGTCCTTTGCTTATTTAACTTTGGCTAAGTTGAATTGTGATCTTAGGAAGGTCTAAATATTTAGAGTGGTGCAACTGTATCTCTAAGTAATTAGATTAATTGCCCAAGTTAGGAAAACCATTCGGTTCTTCCATAACTTGTTCTATCTTTGAACTTGTGTGATCCTTCTTGTATGAACGATTATACAACATCATACCTTCTAACCAAATGGATGCATATTTGGTTAACTTCAAAACAGCTACCTTGTACTTCCTCTCATTCGGAGTGTCTTTGTATTCAAAGAAACGTTCTAAAGACCGTTCCCATTCAAAATACACTTCTGGATCACTAGTTCCATCAAATTCATGAACTTCAATCTTTAACCCTCTATCATCAGCCTTAGAACTCCTCTCTTCCTCATTAGATTTCTTTTTGAACATTTCTAAGGTTAATTGGGTCATCATCTCTTGTAATGCTTCGTTTTGCCTAGCTAGTGCTTCTAACATGGCGTCTCTCCTAGCATTATCACTTATCTCGTCTCCCATTTCAGAACTGAGCTCTTGATACCACTTGAAACGAACACAACTCAACTAAGAATAGTGTTTAGGATAGATTTGAACACAAGCTAAAAGAATCACTCTTAAAGCTAGTAATTCGGTTTTTAGTTAAGGAAGTGAATCACTCTCGACCTTAAAACTAAAAGGATTTTAATTAACAAAATAAGTGAATCACTCTCAAATCTTGTTAATTGGGTTTGAACTCTTGTAGTTTTACCTCCCAAGAAATTCGTGCAAATTAGAGTTAAAAACACTCGGTTCTTAATCTTTAAACTCAACGGTTTATAACAATGTTTTTCAACAACCAAATCTAATCTTCATTCATAATCAAGATTACATACTTATAGTACAAGAGTTAAAAGCTTAAAACACCAGCTATTACATCTAATACACTAAAGAGATTTAAACAAAGCATTTAAAGTACAAAATATCTTCTAAGGCTAGCCGAAATCAGCACCTCTATTCTCCTAGCCTTTTGCTCCTATTGGATGCTTTAAAATGGCTGCAAACCAATGCAAAGATTACCTATACTTGAAGTAGCTTCCTTCCATGTGTGAATCATCATCATTGTTGCCTAAAATGTGGCTGCCCAAATCAGAAGAAAGGAAGGACAGAAAAACGCTGCAATGCAGCCCCTTTTTCTTTCCTCCATTCATGTCCTTTCCTCCTTGCTTAGGAAAGGTTGTAATTGGACCCCTTGCTGTAGGCTTCTTGGTAAGCATGAATAAGCAAGGTGCTTCACCTACTAGCTTCATTAGATCATCCATTGCATCACAAAAACCATCATGAAAACCGTAGCTTCTAACAAAAATGACTGATTTTTCTTTCTTTGGTGCTAAGTGATTTCAAAGCATGTTTAGTGAGAGTTAAGCATGTTTAAGACTAAACTAACACTAACTAATATTAAGCACCTCAAGCACACACCTCCCCAACACCCATGGGCAGCTGCTAGCTTACTTAGCTTCTCTTCCATTATTGCTTAGCATGATTACGTTAGTACTAATCTTTAGGCCATGAATCTCTCCTTTGTTGTGATTGAGATTAGTACTTAGTAATACCTCTTGATTTGCAACTGATTTCGTATCATCCTCTCCTTCTTCAAAAGGAATTGTCCTCAATTCTTGTACATCTTCATCTTCTAAGTAGGGGGACAAATCACCTATATTGAAGGTTGCTGCCACGCCATATTCTCCGGGAAGGTCTATTTTGTAAGCATTGTCTCCATAACGTTCAAGAACTTTGAAAGGTCCTTCAGCTCGAGGCATGAGTTTATGCTTCCTTTTGCTTGGAAATCTTTCCTTCCTTAAGTGAATCCACACCAAATCTCCCGGAGCAAACACCCTTGGTTTTCGGCTTTTGTTGGCTTTCTTCTTGTATATCTCATTTGCTTTCTCTATGTTGGTGCGTATTTCTTTGTGAACCTTCACCATTATTTCAGCTTGTTGCCTAGCATCTCCATGGACATAAGAATCCTTGGGTAATGAAATAAGATCAATAGGTACATAAGGATTTACCCCATATACCACTTCGAATGGTGAATGTTTCGTTGCAAAAGTTGGAGTTCTGTTGTAAGCAAACTCCGCATGACATAGCTTGACATCCCAATCTTTTCCGGTTTTGCTCACTAAGCCCCTTAACAAGGTGCCTAGAGTTCGGTTGGTCACTTCAGTTTGACCATCTGTTTGGGGGTGATGTGAAGTACTAAACAAAGCAACTTAGTACCCATCATTCTCCATAGGGACCTCCAAAAGTGACTCAAAAAACTTACTATCTCGATCCGAGACAATAGTTCTTGGTACTCTATGTAAACGAACAATTTCCCTGAAATACAAACAAGAAACGTTAATAGCATCTTCTGTTTTATGGCAAGGCACGAAGTGTGCCATTTTTGAGAAACGGTCCACCACCACCATGACCGAATCTTTCCCTCTTTGCGTTCTAGGAAGTGCCACAATGAAATCCATACTAATGTCCTCCCATGGCTCTCCGGTACTGGTAAAGGAGTGTACAACCCTTTATGAAACGTGCTCATAGCTCTTTGACAAACACCGCAACGAGCCAAAACAGCGTGCACTTCTTTAATCATATATGTGGCCATGAAAAATGTTCCCTGTAATAACCCCATGGTTTTGCTAATGCCAAAATGGCCAGCCAAACCACCTCCATGAGCTTCTCTAATCAGCAAATCCCGAATGGACACTTAGGAACACAAAGTTTGTTCCCTTTGAATAAGAACCCCTCCATCTCGATGATAATGGTCTTTCGGACCATTTTTAGTAGCCACGAACAGGTCACGTGTCTCATCATCAAGAACATAGAACTCTTTAATCAATTCAAAACCAAGCACCTTGGAGTCTATTACATTCAGTAATACGTGCCTCCGAGATAAAGCATCTCGCCACAATGTTAGATTTTCCAGCTTTGTACTTAGCAACAAAATTGAAAGATTGTAAGAATTCTACCCATTTAGCATGACGAGCACTAAGCTTATGTTGTCCATGAATGTATTTTAATGATTCATGATCGGAATGAAGAACAAAAGCTTGTGGTCGCAGATAGTGACTCCAATGATTAAGAGCTCTAACCATAGCATAAAACTCTTTATCATAGGTGGAATAATTCAATTTAGCATGATTAAGCTTCTCACTAAAATAAGCAATAGGCTTGCCACATTGAATCAAAACAGCTCCAATACCCGTTCCACTTGCGTCACACTCAACATCAAATGGTTTAGTGAAATCAGGTAAAGCTAGGATAGGCGTTTTTACACATTTTCTCTTTTACAAGTTCAAACGCCTTTTGAGCTGCGTCACTCCATGCAAATTTTCCATGTTTAGTGCATTCAGTTATAGGAGCTAATAAAGTGCTGAAATTATTTATAAATCTCCTATAAAATGAAGCTAAACCATGAAAAGATCTCACCTCGGTGATAGTTGTAGGAACCGGCCAAGAAGAAATCGCCTCTACTTTGGATGGATCCACTTTCACACCCTCATCGAAATGATGAAGCCAAGAAAACCAATCTCTCTTTGCATAAACGTGCACTTTTCAAGCTTGCCGTACGCTTTTGCTCCTTTAAGACTTCGAACAATTGTTGCAAATGATTTAAATGATCATCCTTGTTAGAACTGTAAACAAGAATATCATCCAAATATACAACCACGAACTTTCCCAAAAATGGCCTAAGTACTTCATTCATCAATCTCATGAACGTACTAGGGGCATTTGTGAGACCAAATGGCATAACCAGCCATTCATACAACCCATACTTCGTTTTGAAAGCCGTCTTCCACTCATCTCCCTCTCTCATGCATATTTGGTGATATCCACTCCTCAAATCAACTTTCGAAAACACTTTGGACCCACTCAATTCATCTAGCATGTCATCTAATCTAGGGATAGGAAATCTGTATTTTATGGTTATGTTATTCACAGCACGGCTATCAATACACATCCTCCAAGTTCCGTCTTTTTTTGGCACAAGTAAAGCCGGAACAAAGCACATGGACTTTTACTCTCCCTCACGTAGCCTTTCTTCATCAACTCACTGATTTGGCTTTGTAATTCTTCACTTTACTTAGGATTACATCTATAGGAAGGTTTATTTGGAATTGGTGCTCCGGGAATGAGATCAATTTGGTGCTCAATTCCACGGTTGGGGGTAGGCCAGGTGGTAGGTCGCTAGGAAACACATCTCCAAACTCCTCTAACAACTCCCTCAAGTCCGAATCTTCAACCTCCACTCCCTCGTTCACCTCCTTAGCAACCAGAATGTATACAACCTGATTAGCTCCCAACTCCCTCTCGAATCCTTTTCTTCCTAAAAACACACTTCCACACACTAGGTTTTCTTTTGGTTTGGGCTTTGTGTTTCGGATTTTTGAAGGGGGTAATGGTAGTAAGGTTTTGATTTTGCCATCCTTATTCACCTTATACACATTAGTAGAACCATCATGAATAACTTGTCGATCAAATTGCCAAGGTCTACCAAGTAATACGTGACAAGCAGTCATAGGGATTACATCACATAGAATTTCATCTTCATAATTTCCAATTGACAACGTAACTAAAACTCTATTTTTCACCCTCACTTCACTATTATCATCTAACCATTTCAGTTTATAAGGATGTGGATGTTTAGTAGTAGGTAATGCTAACTTCTCGACAAGTTCAGTTGAAGCTACATTAGTACAACTACCCCCATCTATGATTAACGTGCATAGCTTCTTATTCACTAAGCATTTCGAATGAAAAATGGTTTCTCTTTGTTCCTCATTTTTTGCCACGACACTACAATATAAGGACCTCCTAAGAACCAACATTTCACCTTCCATTTCCGGATTACACACGTCCTCCTCCTCACTTTCACTTTTATCATGTTCTATCTCCAAAAGAGATTCTTTTTCCAACTCGTCTATCTCCTCTATATCCCTTATAGTCATGATTCTTTTAGTAGGACAATTAGCTTGGAAATGACCATAACCTTGACACTTAAAACATTTCACTTTCAAAGTTTTATCATCCGAAACTTTCTCCTTATCTTTCTTAGTGAAATCTGGTTTTTTGTTCTTATCAAAGTTACTAGTACTAGAATTAGCTTTAAAAGTACTAAATGGCTTTGAATAAGACTTACTTGTAACTGCTTTCTTCTTTTGGCTATCGATTTTGAGAGCCACTTTGCAAGCTTCATCGAAAGTAAGGTATGGATACACCTCGACTTTCTCTCGTACATCTTCGTTTAGGCCTCCTAAGAACCGGCCTAGTTTTTGCTCCTCCATCTCTTCTATTTCACAAACAATGGAAAGCTTCTCAAATTCCTTGATGTACTCTTCCATGGACATGTCGCCTTGCTTGAGGGTAGACCATCTAACGTACTGATTTTGCTTGTAGTTAGTTGGAACAAAACGCTTCCTCAATTGCTTCTTCAATTTCTCCCATGTAGCAATCTTGGATTGGTTCTCCTTCACCCTTTGTCTCTTCATATGATGTAGGTACGATCATGGCCTCCTATGGATCGAAGCTTCACTTAATGGTAGTTGCATTGCGTGGATTAACGAGTTCATTTCTCTATTTTCATCCATTGAAACGTCCATGGATTACTTGGTTTTGTAAGCTTTGAAAATCAGTCCATAAATGTCAAGTTATTAGAGTCATGGTTACATTAGGAGTCTTTACATTCGTATGTTTTGAGTTGTAATTTGAATTCCCTAAAGTAGTACTACTAAGAGTCATTGATTCTAAGTAAGTATAAGAGTCCTAGTGTGCTTAGGAGTTCTTTTTTATCTTAGTTATTATTTCTGTTTTATTTGTTAAAGTCCTTGAGTCTTGTAATAGTCATGGAGAACGTGAGTTAGTATAATCAAGGAGCTGTTGAAACCCTGTCCAAGTATGCAGCAAGTAAGGAGAAGAAGTGGCATGAAAATAGGAGCTAACTCCTTCCAAAGTGGCGCCTAAACCGATGAACAAAGCAAGGAAAGAGTGACTAGTTGGTTCCTATCTTTAAGGAGCATGGATTTGAATTGGCTGTACAACATCAGGAGGTTTATGAAGCATATTCCCCACCCCAAGTCGTGCCTATATTCAAGGGAGAAGTGCAGCTAGGAGTGGATTAATTGTTATAGAAAAACCAACGGCTAATTAGCTCTTTTGGACATGTTAACTACACGAACTGCCCATGTACTTAGTGGATTAGTGGTTGCTAATTTAGGTAATTTATTTTATGTCAAAAAAATCAGAAAATAGGTCAATAACTCTTGTATAAATACCGAATGAAATCAATGGAAAAATCAGTGAGTTTTTGTCCAAAGACAAGTGTGTGAATTTGTGAGTTAGCTTTAATTCTTGGATTGGAATTAAGTGAGCTTGTCCTTTGCTTATTTAACTTTGGCTAAGTTGAATTGTGATCTTAGGAAGGTCTAAATATTTAGAGTGGTGCAACTGTATCTCTAAGTAATTAGATTAATTGCCCAAGTTAGGAAAACCATTCGGTTCTTCCATAACTTGTTCTATCTTTGAACTTGTGTGATCCTTCTTGTATGAACGATTATACAACATTTGGTATCAGAGCTGGAGGTTGAAGAAAACCATCTTTAACCACCTTAGACCACCCTTAAACACGTCCCAAAAACATCCACAAAACAACCCCAAAAACCGAAAACCAAAACAAAGTCAAAAAAAAAAAAAAAAAACCCAAAAAAACCGAACCGTTTGAGCATGGGAGATGAAACAAACCCACCACCAAATTGGCGTGAGACTTTGAGGGTCTTGGAAGAAGAAAGAAGGGAGAATGATGCTAGAATGGCATTGCTCCAAGACCAAGTGAGACAACTCTCACTTAGACTCACCCGACAAAGAGGTGATGATTCGGATGGTGAAGCAAGTGATGTTACTTTGCTTCCTAGAAGGAATAATTCTCGTCCTTCTAATGACATCAAGGTCGACATTCCTGATTATGATGGAAGACTTGATGCGGATGAATTTGTTGAATGGATGAGAACCGTGGAGAGAGTCTTTGATTACAAACAAATCCCGGAGGAGAAAAGAGTGAAACTTGTTGCTCTCAAACTAAGGAAGTATGCATCCACATGGTGGGCGAGTTTATGCTCTAAGAGAGAACGAGAAGGCAAGGATAAAATCCGTGCTTGGCCTAAGATGAAGAAACTCTTGAAGAAGAAGTTCTTGCCAACATACTATGTGCAAGAAAACTTTGCAAAACTTCATCATTTGCAGCAAGGAGGTAATAGTGTAGAGGAGTATGCTCGAGATTTTGAGGCATACTTGATGAAGTGTGGCGTTTTGGAAGATGAACCACAAACCTTGGTTCGTTTTCTTGGAGGTTTAGACCCTCACATTGCTAATGTTGTTGAGCTTCATGCTTATTCGACATTAGAAGAGCTAGTTCTGTTAGCTCACAAGGTTGATAAACAACAAAAGGCCAAAGGCAAGACTACCTCACGTGTCTTTGCCAAAAATGATCAGATTTTTCCACCACTTCAAAACACTACCTCTTGCCTAAACAAAGCCCCTAGGAGATGTTTTAGATGTCAAGGATTAGGTCACATTGCCTCGGATTGTCCAAACCAACGAGTTGTGAGTTTGATGGAGGTTGAAGCTTGTCAAGAGGAGGAGGAAGGAGAAATGGCAGTAGGTATGGCATCCAATAATGCCATCATTGAGGAGGAGAAGGACGTAGAAGAGCTTGGTCCCGATGAAGGAGAATGCCTCGTTGTGAGGAAGGCTTTAAGTGGCGTTGCTAGCCATGAGGTTATGCAGCAAAGGGAGTCCATTTTCCACTCCAAATGCACCATTGAAGGCAAGATTTGCACCTTGATCATTGATGGAGGAAGCTGTACCAACGTTGCTTCTCAAGCCATGGTGGAAAAGCTCAAACTTCCAACTACACCACATCCTAAGCCATATGTGATTCAATGGCTCAATTTAGGCAAAGGTATTCAAGTTAATTCTCGAGTACTACTATCATTTAGCATTGGAAAAGTTTACAATGAAGAACTATGGTGTGATGTGATCCCCATGAGTGCTTGCCATGTTTTGTTAGGGAGACCTTGGTTGTATGATAGGCGTGTGGTCCATGATGGATACAAGAATACCTACTCTTTTAATCATAACAACCAAACGATTGTTTTAATCCCTCTCATCACTTTGCTCGATCACAAGCACCCTCCTAACAAAACTAAACGTCCCACTTTGATTACCCTACTCCAAGTTGACCACCAAACTGATCCCATCCCATCGAAATTAAACTCCATACATGATGTTCATATTGTTGATCTTCAACCCTTCTATGCTGAAAATGGAGAATCCTTAAGTTTGAGGTCAAACTTCTTTAAAGAAGGGGAGGATGATGTAGGTACGATCATGGCCTCTTATGGATCGAAGCTTCACTTAATGGTAGTTGCATTGCGTGGATTAACGAGTTCATTTCTCTATTTTCATCCATTGAAACGTCCATGGATTACTTGGTTTTGTAAGCTTTGAAAATCAGTCCATAAATGTCAAGTTATTAGAGTCATGGTTACATTAGGAGTCTTTACATTCGTATGTTTTGAGTTGTAATTTGAATTCCCTAAAGTAGTACTACTAAGAGTCATTGATTCTAAGTAAGTATAAGAGTCCTAGTGTGCTTAGGAGTTCTTTTTATCTTAGTTATTATTTCTGTTTTATTTGTTAAAGTCCTTGAGTCTTGTAATAGTCATGGAGAACGTGAGTTAGTATAATCAAGGAGCTGTTGAAACCCTGTCCAAGTATGCAGCAAGTAAGGAGAAGAAGTGGCATGAAAATAGGAGCTAACTCCTTCCAAAGTGGCGCCTAAACTGATGAACAAGCAAGGAAAGAGTGACTAGTTGGTTCCTATCTTTAAGGAGCATGGATTTGAATTGGCTGTACAACATCAGGAGGTTTATGAAGCATATTCCCCACCCCAAGTCGTGCCTATATTCAAGGGAGAAGTGCAGCTAGGAGTGGATTAATTGTTATAGAAAAACCAACGGCTAATTAGCTCTTTTGGACATGTTAACTACACGAACTGCCCATGTACTTAGTGGATTAGTGGTTGCTAATTTAGGTAATTTATTTTATGTCAAAAAAATCAGAAAATAGGTCAATAACTCTTGTATAAATACCGAATGAAATCAATGGAAAAATCAGTGAGTTTTTGTCCAGCACAAGTGTGTGAATTTGTGAGTTAGCTTTAATTCTTGGATTGGAATTAAGTGAGCTTGTCCTTTGCTTATTTAACTTTGGCTAAGTTGAATTGTGATCTTAGGAAGGTCTAAATATTTAGAGTGGTGCAACTGTATCTCTAAGTAATTAGATTAATTGCCCAAGTTAGGAAAACCATTCGGTTCTTCCATAACTTGTTCTATCTTTGAACTTGTGTGATCCTTCTTGTATGAACGATTATACAACATCATACCTTCTAACCAAATGGATGCATATTTGGTTAACTTCAAAACAGCTACCTTGTACTTCCTCTCATTCGGAGTGTCTTTGTATTCAAAGAAACGTTCTAAAGACCGTTCCCATTCAAAATACACTTCTGGATCACTAGTTCCATCAAATTCATGAACTTCAATCTTTAACCCTCTATCATCAGCCTTAGAACTCCTCTCTTCCTCATTAGATTTCTTTTTGAACATTTCTAAGGTTAATTGGGTCATCATCTCTTGTAATGCTTCGTTTTGCCTAGCTAGTGCTTCTAACATGGCGTCTCTCCTAGCATTATCACTTATCTCGTCTCCCATTTCAGAACCGAGCTCTTGATACCACTTGAAACGAACACAACTCAACTAAGAATAGTGTTTAGGATAGATTTGAACACAAGCTAAAAGAATCACTCTTAAAGCTAGTAATTCGGTTTTTAGTTAAGGAAGTGAATCACTCTCGACCTTAAAACTAAAAGGATTTTAATTAACAAAATAAGTGAATCACTCTCAAATCTTGTTAATTGGGTTTGAACTCTTGTAGTTTTACCTCCCAAGAAATTCGTGCAAATTAGAGTTAAAAACACTCGGTTCTTAATCTTTAAACTCAACGGTTTATAACAATGTTTTTCAACAACCAAATCTAATCTTCATTCATAATCAAGATTACATACTTATAGTACAAGAGTTAAAAGCTTAAAACACCAGCTATTACATCTAATACACTAAAGAGATTTAAACAAAGCATTTAAAGTACAAAATATCTTCTAAGGCTAGCCGAAATCAGCACCTCTATTCTCCTAGCCTTTTGCTCCTATTGGATGCTTTAAAATGGCTGCAAACCAATGCAAAGATTACCTATACTTGAAGTAGCTTCCTTCCATGTGTGAATCATCATCATTGTTGCCTAAAATGTGGCTGCCCAAATCAGAAGAAAGGAAGGACAGAAAAACGCTGCAATGCAGCCCCTTTTTCTTTCCTCCATTCATGTCCTTTCCTCCTTGCTTAGGAAAGGTTGTAATTGGACCCCTTGCTGTAGGCTTCTTGGTAAGCATGAATAAGCAAGGTGCTTCACCTACTAGCTTCATTAGATCATCCATTGCATCACAAAAACCATCATGAAAACCGTAGCTTCTAACAAAAATGACTGATTTTTCTTTCTTTGGTGCTAAGTGATTTCAAAGCATGTTTAGTGAGAGTTAAGCATGTTTAAGACTAAACTAACACTAACTAATATTAAGCACCTCAAGCACACACCTCCCCAACACCCATGGGCAGCTGCTAGCTTACTTAGCTTCTCTTCCATTATTGCTTAGCATGATTACGTTAGTACTAATCTTTAGGCCATGAATCTCTCCTTTGTTGTGATTGAGATTAGTACTTAGTAATACCTCTTGATTTGCAACTGATTTCGTATCATCCTCTCCTTCTTCAAAAGGAATTGTCCTCAATTCTTGTACATCTTCATCTTCTAAGTAGGGGGACAAATCACCTATATTGAAGGTTGCTGCCACGCCATATTCTCCGGGAAGGTCTATTTTGTAAGCATTGTCTCCATAACGTTCAAGAACTTTGAAAGGTCCTTCAGCTCGAGGCATGAGTTTATGCTTCCTTTTGCTTGGAAATCTTTCCTTCCTTAAGTGAATCCACACCAAATCTCCCGGAGCAAACACCCTTGGTTTTCGGCTTTTGTTGGCTTTCTTCTTGTATATCTCATTTGCTTTCTCTATGTTGGTGCGTATTTCTTTGTGAACCTTCACCATTATTTCAGCTTGTTGCCTAGCATCTCCATGGACATAAGAATCCTTGGGTAATGAAATAAGATCAATAGGTACATAAGGATTTACCCCATATACCACTTCGAATGGTGAATGTTTCGTTGCAAAAGTTGGAGTTCGTTGTAAGCAAACTCCGCATGACATAGCTTGACATCCCAATCTTTTCCGGTTTTGCTCACTAAGCCCCTTAACAAGGTGCCTAGAGTTCGGTTGGACACTTCGGTTTGACCATCTGTTTGGGGGGTGATGTGAAGTACTAAACAGCAACTTAGTACCCATCATTCTCCATAGGGACCTCCAAAAGTGACTCAAAAACTTACTATCTCGATCCGAGACAATAGTTCTTGGTACTCTATGTAAACGAACAATTTCCCGAAATACAAACAAGAAACGTTAATAGCATCTTGTTTTATGGCAAGGCACGAAGTGTGCCATTTTTGAGAAACGGTCCACCACCACCATGACCGAATCTTTCCCTCTTTGCGTTCTAGGAAGTGCCACAATGAAATCCATACTAATGTCCTCCCATGGCCTCTCCGGTGCTTGGTAAAGGAGTGTACAACCCTTTATGAAACGTGCTCATAGCTCTTTGACAAACACCGCAACGAGCCAAAACAGCGTGCACTTCTTTAATCATATGTGGCCATGAAAAATGTTCCTGTAATAACCCCATGGTTTTGCTAATGCCAAAATGGCCAGCCAAACCACCTCCATGAGCTTCTCTAATCAGCAAATCCCGAACTGGACACTTAGGAACACAAAGTTTGTTCCCTTTGAATAAGAACCCCTCCATCTCGATGATAATGGTCTTTCGGACCATTTTTAGTAGCCACGAACAGGTCACGTGTCTCATCATCAAGAACATAGAACTCTTTAATCAATTCAAAACCAAGCACCTTGGAGTCTATTACATTCAGTAATACGTGCCTCCGAGATAAAGCATCCGCCACAATGTTAGATTTTCCAAACTTTGTACTTAGCAACAAAATTGAAAGATTGTAAGAATTCTACCCATTTAGCATGACGAGCACTAAGCTTATGTTGTCCATGAATGTATTTTAATGATTCATGATCAGAATGAAGAACAAAAGCTTGTGGTCGCAGATAGTGACTCCAATGATTAAGAGCTCTAACCATAGCATAAAACTCTTTATCATAGGTGGAATAATTCAATTTAGCATGATTAAGCTTCTCACTAAAATAAGCAATAGGCTTGCCACATTGAATCAAAACAGCTCCAATACCCGTTCCACTTGCGTCACACTCAACATCAAATGGTTTAGTGAAATCAGGTAAAGCTAGGATAGGCGTTTTTACACATTTTCTCTTTTACAAGTTCAAACGCCTTTTGAGCTGCGTCACTCCATGCAAATTTTCCATGTTTAGTGCATTCAGTTATAGGAGCTAATAAAGTGCTGAAATTATTTATAAATCTCCTATAAAATGAAGCTAAACCATGAAAAGATCTCACCTCGGTGATAGTTGTAGGAACCGGCCAAGAAGAAATCGCCTCTACTTTGGATGGATCCACTTTCACACCCTCATCAGAAATGATGAAGCCAAGAAAACCAATCTCTCTTTGCATAAACGTGCACTTTTCAAGCTTGCCGTACAGTTTTTGCTCCTTTAAGACTTCGAACAATTGTTGCAAATGATTTAAATGATCATCCTTGTTAGAACTGTAAACAAGAATATCATCCAAATATACAACCACGAACTTTCCCAAAAATGGCCTAAGTACTTCATTCATCAATCTCATGAACGTACTAGGGGCATTTGTGAGACCAAATGGCATAACCAGCCATTCATACAACCCATACTTCGTTTTGAAAGCCGTCTTCCACTCATCTCCTCTCTCATGCATATTTGGTGATATCCACTCCTCAAATCAACTTTCGAAAACACTTTGGACCCACTCAATTCATCTAGCATGTCATCTAATCTAGGGATAGGAAATCTGTATTTTATGGTTATGTTATTCACAGCACGGCTATCAATACACATCCTCCAAGTTCCGTCTTTTTTTGGCACAAGTAAAGCCGGAACAGCACATGGACTTTTACTCTCCCTCACGTAGCCTTTCTTCATCAACTCACTGATTTGGCTTTGTAATTCTTCACTTTACTTAGGATTACATCTATAGGAAGGTTTATTTGGAATTGGTGCTCCGGGAATGAGATCAATTTGGTGCTCAATTCCACGGTTAGGGGGTAGGCCAGGTGGTAGGTCGCTAGGAAACACATCTCCAAACTCCTCTAACAACTCCCTCAAGTCCGAATCTTCAACCTCCACTCCCTCGTTCACCTCCTTAGCAACCGGAATGTATACAACCTGATTAGCTCCCAACTCCCTCTCGAATCCTTTTCTTCCTAAAAACACACTTCCACACACTAGGTTTTCTTTTGGTTTGGGCTTTGTGTTTCGGATTTTTGAAGGGGGTAATGGTAGTAAGGTTTTGATTTTGCCATCCTTATTCACCTTATACACATTAGTAGAACCATCATGAATAACTTGTCGATCAAATTGCCAAGGTCTACCAAGTAATACGTGACAAGCAGTCATAGGGATTACATCACATAGAATTTCATCTTCATAATTTCCAATTGACAACGTAACTAAAACTCTATTTTTCACCCTCACTTCACTATTATCATCTAACCATTTCAGTTTATAAGGATGTGGATGTTTAGTAGTAGGTAATGCTAACTTCTCGACAAGTTCAGTTGAAGCTACATTAGTACAACTACCCCCATCTATGATTAACGTGCATAGCTTCTTATTCACTAAGCATTTCGAATGAAAAATGGTTTCTCTTTGTTCCTCATTTTTTGCCACGACACTACAATATAAGGACCTCCTAAGAACCAACATTTCACCTTCCATTTCCGGATTACACACGTCCTCCTCCTCACTTTCACTTTTATCATGTTCTATCTCCAAAAGAGATTCTTTTTTCCAACTCGTCTATCTCCTCTATATCCCTTATAGTCATGATTCTTTTAGTAGGACAATTAGCTTGGAAATGACCATAACCTTGACACTTAAAACATTTCACTTTCAAAGTTTTATCATCCGAAACTTTCTCCTTATCTTTCTTAGTGAAATCTGGTTTTTTGTTCTTATCAAAGTTACTAGTACTAGAATTAGCTTTAAAAGTACTAAATGGCTTTGAATAAGACTTACTTGTAACTGCTTTCTTCTTTTGGCTATCGATTTTGAGAGCCACTTTGCAAGCTTCATCGAAAGTAAGGTATGGATACACCTCGACTTTCTCTCGTACATCTTCGTTTAGGCCTCCTAAGAACCGGCCTAGTTTTTGCTGCTCCATCTCTTCTATTTCACAAACAATGGAAAGCTTCTCAAATTCCTTGATGTACTCTTCCATGGACATGTCGCCTTGCTTGAGGGTAGACCATCTAACGTCTGATTTTGCTTGTAGTTAGTTGGAACAAAACGCTTCCTCAATTGCTTCTTCAATTTCTCCCATGTAGCAATCTTGGATTGGTTCTCCTTCACCCTTTGTCTCTTCATATGATGTAGGTACGATCATGGCCTCCTATGGATCGAAGCTTCACTTAATGGTAGTTGCATTGCGTGGATTAACGAGTTCATTTCTCTATTTTCATCCATTGAAACGTCCATGGATTACTTGGTTTTGTAAGCTTTGAAAATCAGTCCATAAATGTCAAGTTATTAGAGTCATGGTTACATTAGGAGTCTTTACATTCGTATGTTTTGAGTTGTAATTTGAATTCCCTAAAGTAGTACTACTAAGAGTCATTGATTCTAAGTAAGTATAAGAGTCCTAGTGTGCTTAGGAGTTCTTTTTATCTTAGTTATTATTTCTGTTTTATTTGTTAAAGTCCTTGAGTCTTGTAATAGTCATGGAGAACGTGAGTTAGTATAATCAAGGAGCTGTTGAAACCCTGTCCAAGTATGCAGCAAGTAAGGAGAAGAAGTGGCATGAAAATAGGAGCTAACTCCTTCCAAAGTGGCGCCTAAACTGATGAACAGCAAGGAAAGAGTGACTAGTTGGTTCCTATCTTTAAGGAGCATGGATTTGAATTGGCTGTACAACATCAGGAGGTTTATGAAGCATATTCCCCACCCCAAGTCGTGCCTATATTCAAGGGAGAAGTGCAGCTAGGAGTGGATTAATTGTTATAGAAAAACCAACGGCTAATTAGCTCTTTTGGACATGTTAACTACACGAACTGCCCATGTACTTAGTGGATTAGTGGTTGCTAATTTAGGTAATTTATTTTATGTCAAAAAAATCAGAAAATAGGTCAATAACTCTTGTATAAATACCGAATGAAATCAATGGAAAAATCAGTGAGTTTTTGTCCAGCACAAGTGTGTGAATTTGTGAGTTAGCTTTAATTCTTGGATTGGAATTAAGTGAGCTTGTCCTTTGCTTATTTAACTTTGGCTAAGTTGAATTGTGATCTTAGGAAGGTCTAAATATTTAGAGTGGTGCAACTGTATCTCTAAGTAATTAGATTAATTGCCCAAGTTAGGAAAACCATTCGGTTCTTCCATAACTTGTTCTATCTTTGAACTTGTGTGATCCTTCTTGTATGAACGATTATACAACATTTGGTATCAGAGCTGGAGGTTGAAGAAAACCATCTTTAACCACCTTAGACCACCCTTAAACACGTCCCAAAAACATCCACAAAACAACCCCAAAAACCGAAAACCAAAACAGTCCAAAAAAAAAAAAACACCTAAAAAAAACCGAACTGTTTGAGCATGGGAGATGAAACAAACCCACCACCAAATTGGCGTGAGACTTTGAGGGTCTTGGAAGAAGAAAGAAGGGAGAATGATGCTAGAATGGCATTGCTCCAAGACCAAGTGAGACAACTCTCACTTAGACTCACCCGACAAAGAGGTGATGATTCGGATGGTGAAGCAAGTGATGTTACTTTGCTTCCTAGAAGGAATAATTCTCGTCCTTCTAATGACATCAAGGTCGACATTCCTGATTATGATGGAAGACTTGATGCGGATGAATTTGTT
This sequence comes from Beta lomatogona, assembly GCA_947646795.1. Lineage (NCBI taxonomy): Eukaryota > Viridiplantae > Streptophyta > Magnoliopsida > Caryophyllales > Amaranthaceae > Beta > Beta lomatogona. The sequence continues at coordinate 51,913 of CANSNZ010001107.1, forward strand.
GAATGGATGAGAACCGTGGAGAGAGTCTTTGATTACAAACAAATCCCGGAGGAGAAAAGAGTGAAACTTGTTGCTCTCAAACTAAGGAAGTATGCATCCACATGGTGGGCGAGTTTATGCTCTAAGAGAGAACGAGAAGGCAAGGATAAAATCCGTGCTTGGCCTAAGATGAAGAAACTCTTGAAGAAGAAGTTCTTGCCAACATACTATGTGCAAGAAAACTTTGCAAAACTTCATCATTTGCAGCAAGGAGGTAATAGTGTAGAGGAGTATGCTCGAGATTTTGAGGCATACTTGATGAAGTGTGGCGTTTTGGAAGATGAACCACAAACCTTGGTTCGTTTTCTTGGAGGTTTAGACCCTCACATTGCTAATGTTGTTGAGCTTCATGCTTATTCGACATTAGAAGAGCTAGTTCTGTTAGCTCACAAGGTTGATAAACAACAAAAGGCCAAAGGCAAGACTACCTCACGTGTCTTTGCCAAAAATGATCAGATTTTTCCACCACTTCAAAACACTACCTCTTGCCTAAACAAAGCCCCTAGGAGATGTTTTAGATGTCAAGGATTAGGTCACATTGCCTCGGATTGTCCAAACCAACGAGTTGTGAGTTTGATGGAGGTTGAAGCTTGTCAAGAGGAGGAGGAAGGAGAAATGGCAGTAGGTATGGCATCCAATAATGCCATCATTGAGGAGGAGAAGGACGTAGAAGAGCTTGGTCCTGATGAAGGGAGAATGCCTCGTTGTGAGGAAGGCTTTAAGTGGCGTTGCTAGCCATGAGGTTATGCAGCAAAGGGAGTCCATTTTCCACTCCAAATGCACCATTGAAGGCAAGATTTGCACCTTGATCATTGATGGAGGAAGGCTGTACCAACGTTGCTTCTCAAGCCATGGTGGAAAAGCTCAAACTTCCAACTACACCACATCCTAAGCCATATGTGATTCAATGGCTCAATTTAGGCAAAGGTATTCAAGTTAATTCTCGAGTACTACTATCATTTAGCATTGGAAAAGTTTACAATGAAGAACTATGGTGTGATGTGATCCCCATGAGTGCTTGCCATGTTTTGTTAGGGGAGACCTTGGTTGTATGATAGGCGTGTGGTCCATGATGGATACAAGAATACCTACTCTTTTAATCATAACAACCAAACGATTGTTTTAATCCCTCTCATCACTTTGCTCGATCACAAGCACCCTCCTAACAAAACTAAACGTCCCACTTTGATTACCCTACTCCAAGTTGACCACCAAACTGATCCCATCCCATCGAAATTAAACTCCATACATGATGTTCATATTGTTGATCTTCAACCCTTCTATGCTGAAAATGGAGAATCCTTAAGTTTGAGGTCAAACTTCTTTAAAGAAGGGGAGGATGATGTAGGTACGATCATGGCCTCTTATGGATCGAAGCTTCACTTAATGGTAGTTGCATTGCGTGGATTAACGAGTTCATTTCTCTATTTTCATCCATTGAAACGTCCATGGATTACTTGGTTTTGTAAGCTTTGAAAATCAGTCCATAAATGTCAAGTTATTAGAGTCATGGTTACATTAGGAGTCTTTACATTCGTATGTTTTGAGTTGTAATTTGAATTCCCTAAAGTAGTACTACTAAGAGTCATTGATTCTAAGTAAGTATAAGAGTCCTAGTGTGCTTAGGAGTTCTTTTTATCTTAGTTATTATTTCTGTTTTATTTGTTAAAGTCCTTGAGTCTTGTAATAGTCATGGAGAACGTGAGTTAGTATAATCAAGGAGCTGTTGAAACCCTGTCCAAGTATGCAGCAAGTAAGGAGAAGAAGTGGCATGAAAATAGGAGCTAACTCCTTCCAAAGTGGCGCCTAAACTGATGAACAGCAAGGAAAGAGTGACTAGTTGGTTCCTATCTTTAAGGAGCATGGATTTGAATTGGCTGTACAACATCAGGAGGTTTATGAAGCATATTCCCCACCCCAAGTCGTGCCTATATTCAAGGGAGAAGTGCAGCTAGGAGTGGATTAATTGTTATAGAAAAACCAACGGCTAATTAGCTCTTTTGGACATGTTAACTACACGAACTGCCCATGTACTTAGTGGATTAGTGGTTGCTAATTTAGGTAATTTATTTTATGTCAAAAAAATCAGAAAATAGGTCAATAACTCTTGTATAAATACCGAATGAAATCAATGGAAAAATCAGTGAGTTTTTGTCCAGCACAAGTGTGTGAATTTGTGAGTTAGCTTTAATTCTTGGATTGGAATTAAGTGAGCTTGTCCTTTGCTTATTTAACTTTGGCTAAGTTGAATTGTGATCTTAGGAAGGTCTAAATATTTAGAGTGGTGCAACTGTATCTCTAAGTAATTAGATTAATTGCCCAAGTTAGGAAAACCATTCGGTTCTTCCATAACTTGTTCTATCTTTGAACTTGTGTGATCCTTCTTGTATGAACGATTATACAACATCATACCTTCTAACCAAATGGATGCATATTTGGTTAACTTCAAAACAGCTACCTTGTACTTCCTCTCATTCGGAGTGTCTTTGTATTCAAAGAAACGTTCTAAAGACCGTTCCCATTCAAAATACACTTCCGGATCACTAGTTCCATCAAATTCATGAACTTCAATCTTTAACCCTCTATCATCAGCCTTAGAACTCCTCTCTTCCTCATTAGATTTCTTTTTGAACATTTCTAAGGTTAATTGGGTCATCATCTCTTGTAATGCTTCGTTTTGCCTAGCTAGTGCTTCTAACATGGCGTCTCTCCTAGCATTATCACTTATCTCGTCTCCCATTTCAGAACCGAGCTCTTGATACCACTTGAAACGAACACAACTCAACTAAGAATAGTGTTTAGGATAGATTTGAACACAAGCTAAAAGAATCACTCTTAAAGCTAGTAATTCGGTTTTTAGTTAAGGAAGTGAATCACTCTCGACCTTAAAACTAAAAGGATTTTAATTAACAAAATAAGTGAATCACTCTCAAATCTTGTTAATTGGGTTTGAACTCTTGTAGTTTTACCTCCCAAGAAATTCGTGCAAATTAGAGTTAAAAACACTCGGTTCTTAATCTTTAAACTCAACGGTTTATAACAATGTTTTTCAACAACCAAATCTAATCTTCATTCATAATCAAGATTACATACTTATAGTACAAGAGTTAAAAGCTTAAAACACCAGCTATTACATCTAATACACTAAAGAGATTTAAACAAAGCATTTAAAGTACAAAATATCTTCTAAGGCTAGCCGAAATCAGCACCTCTATTCTCCTAGCCTTTTGCTCCTATTGGATGCTTTAAAATGGCTGCAAACCAATGCAAAGATTACCTATACTTGAAGTAGCTTCCTTCCATGTGTGAATCATCATCATTGTTGCCTAAAATGTGGCTGCCCAAATCAGAAGAAAGGAAGGACGGAAAAACGCTGCAATGCAGCCCCTTTTTCTTTCCTCCATTCATGTCCTTTCCTCCTTGCTTAGGAAAGGTTGTAATTGGACCCCTTGCTGTAGGCTTCTTGGTAAGCATGAATAAGCAAGGTGCTTCACCTACTAGCTTCATTAGATCATCCATTGCATCACAAAAACCATCATGAAAACCGTAGCTTCTAACAAAAATGACTGATTTTTCTTTCTTTGGTGCTAAGTGATTTCAAAGCATGTTTAGTGAGAGTTAAGCATGTTTAAGACTAAACTAACACTAACTAATATTAAGCACCTCAAGCACACACCTCCCCAACACCCATGGGCAGCTGCTAGCTTACTTAGCTTCTCTTCCATTATTGCTTAGCATGATTACGTTAGTACTAATCTTTAGGCCATGAATCTCTCCTTTGTTGTGATTGAGATTAGTACTTAGTAATACCTCTTGATTTGCAACTGATTTCGTATCATCCTCTCCTTCTTCAAAAGGAATTGTCCTCAATTCTTGTACATCTTCATCTTCTAAGTAGGGGGACAAATCACCTATATTGAAGGTTGCTGCCACGCCATATTCTCCGGGAAGGTCTATTTTGTAAGCATTGTCTCCATAACGTTCAAGAACTTTGAAAGGTCCTTCAGCTCGAGGCATGAGTTTATGCTTCCTTTTGCTTGGAAATCTTTCCTTCCTTAAGTGAATCCACACCAAATCTCCCGGAGCAAACACCCTTGGTTTTCGGCTTTTGTTGGCTTTCTTCTTGTATATCTCATTTGCTTTCTCTATGTTGGTGCGTATTTCTTTGTGAACCTTCACCATTATTTCAGCTTGTTGCCTAGCATCTCCATGGACATAAGAATCCTTGGGTAATGAAATAAGATCAATAGGTACATAAGGATTTACCCCATATACCACTTCGAATGGTGAATGTTTCGTTGCAAAAGTTGGAGTTCTGTTGTAAGCAAACTCCGCATGACATAGCTTGACATCCCAATCTTTTCCGGTTTTGCTCACTAAGCCCCTTAACAAGGTGCCTAGAGTTCGGTTGGTCACTTCGGTTTGACCATCTGTTTGGGGGGTGATGTGAAGTACTAAACAACAACTTAGTACCCATCATTCTCCATAGGGACCTCCAAAAGTGACTCAAAAACTTACTATCTCGATCCGAGACAATAGTTCTTGGTACTCTATGTAAACGAACAATTTCCCTGAAATACAAACAAGAAACGTTAATAGCATCTTCTGTTTTTATGGCAAGGCACGAAGTGTGCCATTTTTGAGAAACGGTCCACCACCACCATGACCGAATCTTTCCCTCTTTGCGTTCTAGGAAGTGCCACAATGAAATCCATACTAATGTCCTCCCATGGCCTCTCCGGTACTGGTAAAGGAGTGTACAACCCTTTATGAAACGTGCTCATAGCTCTTTGACAAACACCGCAACGAGCCAAAACAGCGTGCACTTCTTTAATCATATGTGGCCATGAAAAATGTTCCCTGTAATAACCCCATGGTTTTTGCTAATGCCAAAATGGCCAGCCAAACCACCTCCATGAGCTTCTCTAATCAGCAAATCCCGAACTGGACACTTAGGAACACAAAGTTTGTTCCCTTTGAATAAGAACCCCTCCATCGATGATAATGGTCTTTCGGACCATTTTTAGTAGCCACGAACAGGTCACGTGTCTCATCATCAAGAACATAGAACTCTTTAATCAATTCAAAACCAAGCACCTTGGAGTCTATTACATTCAGTAATACGTGCCTCCGAGATAAAGCATCTGCCACAATGTTAGATTTTCCAGCTTTGTACTTAGCAACAAAATTGAAAGATTGTAAGAATTCTACCCATTTAGCATGACGAGCACTAAGCTTATGTTGTCCATGAATGTATTTTAATGATTCATGATCAGAATGAAGACCAAAAGCTTGTGGTCGCAGATAGTGACTCCAATGATTAAGAGCTCTAACCATAGCATAAAACTCTTTATCATAGGTGGAATAATTCAATTTAGCATGATTAAGCTTCTCACTAAAATAAGCAATAGGCTTGCCACATTGAATCAAAACAGCTCCAATACCCGTTCCACTTGCGTCACACTCAACTTCAAATGGTTTAGTGAAATCAGGTAAAGCTAGGATAGGCGTTTTACACATTTTCTCTTTTACAAGTTCAAACGTGATATGATTGCACGTCCAAGTTGAAGAGCAACCAAGGAAATCCGAAACAAAGGTTCGAATTTGAAGATTGAATGAAGTCCGAAATTTATGTTCTAAGTCACCGGATATGATAATTAAAATAATCACTCCTGAATATTTTAATTAACTCTTAATCTCACTTACACCACTCCTGGAATAAAGTAGATTAAACACTAAGTAAATAATCACTCCTGAAAATTACTCAATGGTCGAAAGTAATTGATCACACAATTAAATTCAATAACAAAGTGTTTAGGTAAATCTCACATGCTTTGAATGATAGCATGGAACTATTATTTATAGCAAACTAAACTTGTCCTCCAAGGACTAACAAGGGCCGAAAATCAGCACAAAGAAATAAGGAAACATTCCTAAACTCCTTACATCCTAATCCCTTGATTCTAGGAGAAAATAAAGGAGTAAATAAGGAAACCACAAATCAGCCCCATAATCCCCCTTACACGCCCAACACACTTAAGGAAACCAAGAAATAAGGCAAGGAATATTACAACTCAATGACAACTTGCAACCTTGGAACACAAGTAGCCTTACACACGCCTAAGACACGCCTAAGGATCCGAAATAAGGCAACTGAATTTCGGAACTTTATTGCTGAATTTCAAAGACTTAATTAAAATAACTAAGACTCTAGAAATGGTGTCATCTTCATGCTTCATCAATGGAATCATCGTCCCACTTAAGAAATGACACAAATGAGGAGTTTGAATTTAAATTGAACCCGAACACTTCAAGGACTAAACAAATCGGATCATTTGGAGCTTGACCTTGACCTTGACTTGTATCAAAACGCCTTTTGAGCTGCGTCACTCCATGCAAATTTTCCATGTTTAGTGCATTCAGTTATAGGAGCTAATAAAGTGCTGAAATTATTTATAAATCTCCTATAAAATGAAGCTAAACCATGAAAAGATCTCACCTCGGTGATAGTTGTAGGAACCGGCCAAGAAGAAATCGCCTCTACTTTGGATGGATCCACTTTCACACCCTCATCAGAAATGATGAAGCCAAGAAAACCAATCTCTCTTTGCATAAACGTGCACTTTTCAAGCTTGCCGTACAGTTTTTGCTCCTTTAAGACTTCGAACAATTGTTGCCAATGATTTAAATGATCATCCTTGTTAGAACTGTAAACAAGAATATCATCCAAATATACAACCACGAACTTTCCCAAAAATGGCCTAAGTACTTCATTCATCAATCTCATGAACGTACTAGGGGCATTTGTGAGACCAAATGGCATAACCAGCCATTCATACAACCCATACTTCGTTTTGAAAGCCGTCTTCCACTCATCTCCCTCTCTCATGCATATTTGGTGATATCCACTCCTCAAATCAACTTTCGAAAACACTTTGGACCCACTCAATTCATCTAGCATGTCATCTAATCTAGGGATAGGAAATCTGTATTTTATGGTTATGTTATTCTATCAATACACATCCTCCAAGTTCCGTCTTTTTTTGGCACAAGTAAAGCCGGAACAGCACATGGACTTTTACTCTCCCTCACGTAGCCTTTCTTCATCAACTCACTGATTTGGCTTTGTAATTCTTCACTTTCCTTAGGATTACATCTATAGGAAGGTTTATTTGGAATTGGTGCTCCGGGAATGAGATCAATTTGGTGCTCAATTCCACGGTTAGGGGGTAGGCCAGGTGGTAGGTCGCTAGGAAATACATCTCCAAACTCCTCTAACAACTCCCTCAAGTCCGAATCTTCAACCTCCACTCCCTCGTTCACCTCCTTAGCAACCAGAATGTATACAACCTGATTAGCTCCCAACTCCCTCTCGAATCCTTTTCTTCCTAAAAACACACTTCCACACACTAGGTTTTCTTTTGGTTTGGGCTTTGTGTTTCGGATTTTTGAAGGGGGGTAATGGTAGTAAGGTTTTGATTTTGCAATCCTTATTCACCTTACACATTAGTAGAACCATCATGAATAACTTGTCGATCAAATTGCCAAGGTCTACCAAGTAATACGTGACAAGCATCATAGGGATTACATCACATAGAATTTCATCTTCATAATTTCCAATTGACAACGTAACTAAAACTCTATTTTTCACCCTCACTTCACTATTATCATCTAACCATTTCAGTTTATAAGGATGTGGATGTTTAGTAGTAGGTAATGCTAACTTCTCGACAAGTTCAGTTGAAGCTACATTAGTACAACTACCCCCATCTATGATTAACGTGCATAGCTTCTTATTCACTAAGCATTTCGAATGAAAAATGGTTTCTCTTTGTTCCTCATTTTTTGCCACGACACTACAATATAAGGACCTCCTAAGAACCAACATTTCACCTTCCATTTCCGGATTACACACGTCCTCCTCCTCACTTTCACTTTTATCATGTTCTATCTCCAAAAGAGATTCTTTTTCCAACTCGTCTATCTCCTCTATATCCCTTATAGTCATGATTCTTTTAGTAGGACAATTAGCTTGGAAATGACCATAACCTTGACACTTAAAACATTTCACTTTCAAAGTTTTATCATCTGAAACTTTCTCCTTATCTTTCTTAGTGAAATCTGGTTTTTTGTTCTTATCAAAGTTACTAGTACTAGAATTAGCTTTAAAAGTACTAAATGGCTTTGAATAAGACTTACTTGTAACTGCTTTCTTCTTTTGGCTATCGATTTTGAGAGCCACTTTGCAAGCTTCATCGAAAGTAAGGTATGGATACACCTCGACTTTCTCTCGTACATCTTCGTTTAGGCCTCCTAAGAACCGGCCTAGTTTTTGCTCCTCCATCTCTTCTATTTCACAAACAATGGAAAGCTTCTCAAATTCCTTGATGTACTCTTCCATGGACATGTCGCCTTGCTTGAGGGTAGACCATCTAACGTACTGATTTGCTTGTAGTTAGTTGGAACAAAACGCTTCCTCAATTGCTTCTTCAATTTCTCCCATGTAGCAATCTTGGATTGGTTCTCCTTCACCCTTTGTCTCTTCATACCTTCTAACCAAATGGATGCATATTTGGTTAACTTCAAAACAGCTACCTTGTACTTCCTCTCATTCGGAGTGTCTTTGTATTCAAAGAAACGTTCTAAAGACCGTTCCCATTCAAAATACACTTCTGGATCACTAGTTCCATCAAATTCATGAACTTCAATCTTTAACCCTCTATCATCAGCCTTAGAACTCCTCTCTTCCTCATTAGATTTCTTTTTGAACATTTCTAAGGTTAATTGGGTCATCATCTCTTGTAATGCTTCGTTTTGCCTAGCTAGTGCTTCTAACATGGCGTCTCTCCTAGCATTATCACTTATCTCGTCTCCCATTTCAGAACTGAGCTCTTGATACCACTTGAAACGAACACAACTCAACTAAGAATAGTGTTTAGGATAGATTTGAACACAAGCTAAAAGAATCACTCTTAAAGCTAGTAATTCGGTTTTTAGTTAAGGAAGTGAATCACTCTCGACCTTAAAACTAAAAGGATTTTAATTAACAAAATAAGTGAATCACTCTCAAATCTTGTTAATTGGGTTTGAACTCTTGTAGTTTTACCTCCCAAGAAATTCGTGCAAATTAGAGTTAAAAACACTCGGTTCTTAATCTTTAAACTCAACGGTTTATAACAATGTTTTTCAACAACCAAATCTAATCTTCATTCATAATCAAGATTACATACTTATAGTACAAGAGTTAAAAGCTTAAAACACCAGCTATTACATCTAATACACTAAAGAGATTTAAACAAAGCATTTAAAGTACAAAATATCTTCTAAGGCTAGCCGAAATCAGCACCTCTATTCTCCTAGCCTTTTGCTCCTATTGGATGCTTTAAAATGGCTGCAAACCAATGCAAAGATTACCTATACTTGAAGTAGCTTCCTTCCATGTGTGAATCATCATCATTGTTGCCTAAAATGTGGCTGCCCAAATCAGAAGAAAGGAAGGACAGAAAAACGCTGCAATGCAGCCCCTTTTTCTTTCCTCCATTCATGTCCTTTCCTCCTTGCTTAGGAAAGGTTGTAATTGGACCCCTTGCTGTAGGCTTCTTGGTAAGCATGAATAAGCAAGGTGCTTCACCTACTAGCTTCATTAGATCATCCATTGCATCACAAAAACCATCATGAAAACCGTAGCTTCTAACAAAAATGACTGATTTTTCTTTCTTTGGTGCTAAGTGATTTCAAAGCATGTTTAGTGAGAGTTAAGCATGTTTAAGACTAAACTAACACTAACTAATATTAAGCACCTCAAGCACACACCTCCCCAACACCCATGGGCAGCTGCTAGCTTACTTAGCTTCTCTTCCATTATTGCTTAGCATGATTACGTTAGTACTAATCTTTAGGCCATGAATCTCTCCTTTGTTGTGATTGAGATTAGTACTTAGTAATACCTCTTGATTTGCAACCGATTTCGTATCATCCTCTCCTTCTTCAAAAGGAATTGTCCTCAATTCTTGTACATCTTCATCTTCTAAGTAGGGGGGACAAATCACCTATATTGAAGGTTGCTGCCACGCCATATTCTCCGGGAAGGTCTATTTTGTAAGCATTGTCTCCATAACGTTCAAGAACTTTGAAAGGTCCTTCAGCTCGAGGCATGAGTTTATGCTTCCTTTTGCTTGGAAATCTTTCCTTCCTTAAGTGAATCCACACCAAATCTCCCGGAGCAAACACCCTTGGTTTTCGGCTTTTGTTGGCTTTCTTCTTGTATATCTCATTTGCTTTCTCTATGTTGGTGCGTATTTCTTTGTGAACCTTCACCATTATTTCAGCTTGTTGCCTAGCATCTCCATGGACATAAGAATCCTTGGGTAATGAAATAAGATCAATAGGTACATAAGGATTTACCCCATATACCACTTCGAATGGTGAATGTTTCGTTGCAAAAGTTGGAGTTCTGTTGTAAGCAAACTCCGCATGACATAGCTTGACATCCCAATCTTTTCCGGTTTTGCTCACTAAGCCCCTTAACAAGGTGCCTAGAGTTCGGTTGGAAACTTCAGTTTGACCATCTGTTTGGGGGTGATGTGAAGTACTAAACAGCAACTTAGTACCCATCATTCTCCATAGGGACCTCCAAAAGTGACTCAAAAACTTACTATCTCGATCCGAGACAATAGTTCTTGGTACTCTATGTAAACGAACAATTTCCCTGAAATACAAACAAGAAACGTTAATAGCATCTTCTGTTTTATGGCAAGGCACGAAGTGTGCCATTTTTTGAGAAACGGTCCACCACCACCATGACCGAATCTTTCCCTCTTTGCGTTCTAGGAAGTGCCACAATGAAATCCATACTAATGTCCTCCCATGGCCTCTCCGGTACTGGTAAAGGAGTGTACAACCCTTTATGAAACGTGCTCATAGCTCTTTGACAAACACCGCAACGAGCCAAAACAGCGTGCACTTCTTTAATCATATGTGGCCATGAAAAATGTTCCTGTAATAACCCCATGGTTTTGCTAATGCCAAAATGGCCAGCCAAACCACCTCCATGAGCTTCTCTAATCAGCAAATCCCGAACTGGACACTTAGGAACACAAAGTTTGTTCCCTTTGAATAAGAACCCCTCCATCGATGATAATGGTCTTTCGGACCATTTTTAGTAGCCACGAACAGGTCACGTGTCTCATCATCAAGAACATAGAACTCTTTAATCAATTCAAAACCAAGCACCTTGGAGTCTATTACATTCAGTAATACGTGCCTCCGAGATAAAGCATCTGCCACAATGTTAGATTTTCCAGCTTTGTACTTAGCAACAAAATTGAAAGATTGTAAGAATTCTACCCATTTAGCATGACGAGCACTAAGCTTATGTTGTCCATGAATGTATTTTAATGATTCATGATCAGAATGAAGAACAAAAGCTTGTGGTCGCAGATAGTGACTCCAATGATTAAGAGCTCTAACCATAGCATAAAACTCTTTATCATAGGTGGAATAATTCAATTTAGCATGATTAAGCTTCTCACTAAAATAAGCAATAGGCTTGCCACATTGAATCAAAACAGCTCCAATACCCGTTCCACTTGCGTCACACTCAACTTCAAATGGTTTAGTGAAATCAGGTAAAGCTAGGATAGGCGTTTTACACATTTTCTCTTTTACAAGTTCAAACGCCTTTTGAGCTGCGTCACTCCATGCAAATTTTCCATGTTTAGTGCATTCGAGTTATAGGAGCTAATAAAGTGCTGAAATTATTTATAAATCTCCTATAAAATGAAGCTAAACCATGAAAAGATCTCACCTCGGTGATAGTTGTAGGAACCGGCCAAGAAGAAATCGCCTCTACTTTGGATGGATCCACTTTCACACCCTCATCGAAATGATGAAGCCAAGAAAACCAATCTCTCTTTGCATAAACGTGCACTTTTCAAGCTTGCCGTACGTTTTTGCTCCTTTAAGACTTCGAACAATTGTTGCAAATGATTTAAATGATCATCCTTGTTAGAACCGTAAACAAGAATATCATCCAAATATACAACCACGAACTTTCCCAAAAATGGCCTAAGTACTTCATTCATCAATCTCATGAACGTACTAGGGGCATTTGTGAGACCAAATGGCATAACCAGCCATTCATACAACCCATACTTCGTTTTGAAAGCCGTCTTCCACTCATCTCCCTCTCTCATGCATATTTGGTGATATCCACTCCTCAAATCAACTTTCGAAAACACTTTGGACCCACTCAATTCATCTAGCATGTCATCTAATCTAGGGATAGGAAATCTGTATTTTATGGTTATGTTATTCTATCAATACACATCCTCCAAGTTCCGTCTTTTTTTGGCAAAAGTAAAGCCGGAACAGCACATGGACTTTTACTCTCCCTCACGTAGCCTTTCTTCATCAACTCACTGATTTGGCTTTGTAATTCTTCACTTTCCTTAGGATTACATCTATAGGAAGGTTTATTTGGAATTGGTGCTCCGGAATGAGATCAATTTGGTGCTCAATTCCACGGTTAGGGGGTAGGCCAGGTGGTAGGTCGCTAGGAAATACATCTCCAAACTCCTCTAACAACTCCCTCAAGTCCGAATCTTCAACCTCCACTCCCTCGTTCACCTCCTTAGCAACCAGAATGTATACAACCTGATTAGCTCCCAACTCCCTCTCGAATCCTTTTCTTCCTAAAAACACACTTCCACACACTAGGTTTTCTTTTGGTTTGGGCTTTGTGTTTCGGATTTTTGAAGGGGGTAATGGTAGTAAGGTTTTGATTTTGCCATCCTTATTCACCTTATACACATTAGTAGAACCATCATGAATAACTTGTCGATCAAATTGCCAAGGTCTACCAAGTAATACGTGACAAGCAGTCATAGGGATTACATCACATAGAATTTCATCTTCATAATTTCCAATTGACAACGTAACTAAAACTCTATTTTTCACCCTCAATTCACTATTATCATCTAACCATTTCAGTTTATAAGGATGTGGATGTTTAGTAGTAGGTAATGCTAACTTCTCTACAAGTTCAGTTGAAGCTACCTTAGTACAACTACCCCCATCTATGATTAACGTGCATAGCTTCTTATTCACTAAGCATTTCGAATGAAAAATGGTTTCTCTTTGTTCCTCATTTTTTGCCACGACACTACAATATAAGGACCTCCTAAGAACCAACATTTCACCTTCCATTTCCGGATTACACACGTCCTCCTCCTCACTTTCACTTTTATCATGTTCTATCTCCAAAAGAGATTCTTTTTCCAACTCGTCTATCTCCTCTATATCCCTTATAGTCATGATTCTTTTAGTCGGACAATTAGCTTGGAAATGACCATAACCTTGACACTTAAAACATTTCACTTTCAAAGTTTTATCATCTGAAACTTTCTCCTTATCTTTCTTAGTGAAATCTGGTTTTTTGTTCTTATCAAAGTTACTAGTACTAGAATTAGCTTTAAAAGTACTAAATGGCTTTGAATAAGACTTACTTGTAACTGCTTTCTTCTTTTGGCTATCGATTTTGAGAGCCACTTTGCAAGCTTCATCGAAAGTAAGGTATGGATACACCTCGACTTTCTCTCGTACATCTTCGTTTAGGCCTCCTAAGAACCGGCCTAGTTTTTGCTCCTCCATCTCTTCTATTTCACAAACAATGGAAAGCTTCTCAAATTCCTTGATGTACTCTTCCATGGACATGGCGCCTTGCTTGAGGGTAGACCATCTAACGTACTGATTTTGCTTGTAGTTAGTTGGAACAAAACGCTTCCTCAATTGCTTCTTCAATTTCTCCCATGTAGCAATCTTGGATTGGTTCTCCAACACCCATGGGCAGCTGCTAGCTTACTTAGCTTCTCTTCCATTATTGCTTAGCATGATTACGTTAGTACTAATCTTTAGGCCATGAATCTCTCCTTTGTTGTGATTGAGATTAGTACTTAGTAATACCTCTTGATTTGCAACTGATTTCGTATCAGTTATATTGTAATTGAATTGAACGAATGAGTTAATCTAATAACTAAATAAAACACTCGAGTAAGTTATAATATAATTGAATTGATTGAATGAGTTAATCAAATAAGTAAATAAAACACTCGAGTAAATTATTATGTAATTGAATTCAAAGAAGGAGTTAATCTAATAACTACATAAAACACTCGAGTATTTATAATGTAATTGAATTGAACGAATGGGTCAATCTAATAACTAAATAAAACACTCGAGTAAGTTATAATGTAATTGAATTGAACGAAGGAGTTAATCTAATAACTACATAAAACACTTGTGTAACTTATAATGTAATTGAATTGAACGAATGAGTTAATCAAAAATACTAAACAAAATAGTTGAGTAAGTTATTATGTAATTGAATTGAACGAAAGAGTTAATCAAATAACTAAGTAAAACACTTGAGTAAGTTATTATGTAATTGAATTGAACGAAGTAGTTAATCAAATAACTAAATTAAACACTCGAGTAAATTATTATGTAATTGAATTGAACGAATGAGTTACCCCCTAAAGTTGCTAAGAAAGACAAAGAAAAGAGCAACTATCTTGTATCTTGTAATGAGTTCGAGAAAATAGTGGAAGAAAATGGTGGGGGGTATGCTTTGGTTGTGAGGACCAAAGATGAGAATGAGACTACTTACAATAACTCACCACTTTTGGATGAGTTGTTGGAAGAGTTCAAAGATGTGTTCCCCAATGACTTGCCCAAGGGCCTCCCTCCAATAAGGGGCATTGAGCATGCCATTGACTTGATTCCAGGATCACCTTTGCCCAACAAGGCTGCCTATAGGTGTAATCCGGAAGAGAGCAAGGAACTTGAAAGGCAAGTGAATGAATTGATTGAAAGAGGCTATGTGAGAGAGAGCCTTAGTCCTTGCGCGGTTCCTGCCCTCTTAGTACCAAAGAAAGATGGTACTTGGAGAATGTGTGTTGATAGTCGTTCCATTAACAACATAACCATCAAATATCGTTTTCCTATGCCTCGTTTGCAAGATATGCTAGATGAATTGAGTGGTTCCTTAGTCTTTTCCAAAATAGACTTAAGGAGTGGATACCATCAAATGAGAATACGGGAGGGAGATGAGTGGAAAACGGCTTTCAAAACAAAGCAAGGGTTATATGAGTGGTTGGTTATGCCATTTGGGCTTTGCAACGCCCCAAGCTCCTTCATGCGGTTGATGAATGAAGTCCTCCGTCCTTTCCTTAATGATTTTATTGTTGTTTACTTAGATGACATACTTGTGTATAGTAAAAATAATGAAGATCATGTAATTCATTTGAGGAGGTTGTTTGAAAAATTGAGGGAGATGAAGTTGTATGGCAAGATTGAGAAATGTGTATTCATGACTCCTAGTGTTGTATTCTTAGGATACATTGTAACAGGAGAGGGGGTGCATGTAGATCCGGAAAAAGTAAAGGCCGTACAATCATGGTTGGCTCCAACCAATGTGCATGAAGTAAGAAGCTTCCATGGACTAGCCTCCTTCTATAGGCGGTTCATCAAGAACTTCTCTACTATCATGGCTCCTATCACCGAGTTAACAAAGAAAGGTGAGTTTGAGTGGGGTGAGAGTGCACAAAAGGCCTTTGAGAAAGTCAAGCATATGCTTTGTAATGTTCCCATACTTGTACTTCCCGACTTTAATAAAGTGTTTGAGGTGGAGTGTGATGCGAGTGGGATTGGGATTGGTGCGGTTTTGATACAAGAGAGGAAGCCTGTATGCTACTTTAGTGAGAAGTTAAATGGGGCTAAGCTTAACTATTCCACCTATGATCGTGAGTTCTATGCCATTGTGAGGGCTCTTGGCCATTGGTCTCATTACTTGAGGCCTAAGCCTTTTGTCCTTCATTCGGACCATGAGGCGCTTAAGTTCATCCATGGGCAACAAAAGTTGAACCAAAGGCATGCTAAATGGGTGGAGTTTCTCCAAACATTTACCTTTAGTTCAAAATATAAAGATGGGAAGAGTAATGTAGTGGCCGATGCTTTATCTCGTCGGAACTACTTACTTTCTATGGTGGATGCTAAGATTTTGGGTTTTGAACAACTCAAAGAGGGCTATCAACATGATCCTGATTTTGCAAGTGAGTTAGAGAGTCCATCAAAGGAGTTTGTACAGCAAGATGGTTACCTCTTCAAGGGTGATGTGATTCTTGAAACAAGATTCACGAAATTTAGGCTCTTTGATGTAGATTAGTGGCTTTTGTAGATGAAAGATCGAAACTTTAATGAAATCAGTAGCAAAAATCAAGTATATTGGCGTATTTCGTCTCAATAACTCGATTGGTAACCAGGATATGGAGAACTTAGGCGTATTTCGTCTCAAAGTTCAACTAGGGGGTTTTGGATTCTCTCCGGATTCGTTTTGGATTCTCTCCTAAATCTGTAATTTACAAGAATTAACTTAAACATACTCTACCATTATTAATATGACCGAATGGTCTATTTATAGTGCAAATAATCCTAAACCTAGTAGAACTATTAAAGCAAAGTAACCTAAACCTAGTAGAACTAGTAAAGCATAAAAGATAAACATAACAAACTAATCTATCATCACACGGCTGTGACTGATTTTTCACACGCCTAATGTGATTAGGATTAGGACTCCTAACACAACTCAAACTCTAATTAAAATAAAGTCCTAATTCAATTGAAACTCTAAACAAACTATTAATTAAAACCCTAAATTACATAGAATTCTAACAGAACTAGAAGTCTACAAAATTAGTACTTCTTATACGCATCATACTCCCCTTCTTAAAAAAAACTTGTCCTCAAGTTTTGATGGAGCCAAGCGATCATCCATGCGCGAAATCCATGATCCATTAGCATTAGGTCACGGATGAGAAACAGCAATGGAGGCCATGATTCTGTTGGACGTGCATGACCAAGAATTACCACACAACAAAAATCAGTAGGAGTGGCGTCATATGGTGGTACCCAATGCTTCGTTGGAGCTTTAGGCACACATGGGACAACAACTTTCGAAACTTTGGATGGTCTACAAGCCAAAGATTTAATCTTTAAGTCCTCCTGTATGTCCAAGATCGGATCTGGTGGAGTGGCACAATTCAAAATATCATTCGTACAAGGTGCTTCCTCCAACGAGGGTAGTGTTGCCGTGGAATCGTCCACGTCTTGGTTTAAGTACAAGACAAGTTCGTCCTTGGAAACATATTCATCATTGGGGCATTGATGTTCTTCGTGACCAAGACCTTGACACTTTAAACAATGTATCCATGTTTTTGTGCGTATGGTTGCAGTAGATGCCTTCGGAGGTGGTAGGGATTGTAGCTTATGAAGTGTGACAAGTATTTCTTCGAAGCCTGCGCTGATGTTGTCCATGGAAGCATAGGACGCATCGTAGTCATAATAGTCATAGTAATCAGCCATTATGAAACAGCAAGCAGATACGATGTCATAGAAGTTTAACGCGGCACATAACTCGTTACTTATTAGAACGTTATGAAATTTTACCACTACAAACCTCCAGATGTTGTAAGTCCAACGAACCAAAAATCATAGAATTCCAATTGCACACGCTCTGTCACGCGCCGTGTCAATCTAGCAGTGTCAAACTGGCGACAGAAATTTGACGCAGATGTATTTGATGACTGCGACTTCGTTACTGGTTCAAATGCGCTCAAATTTTAACACAAGATAGATCTCTTTGTTAGCTTTCCAACGAACCAAGAAAATCTGAATTCCGACTTGTAACGTAGCCACACGAACAATTTTACCGAACTGGGGTCAGATTTGACGCAAAGCAGCAGTGCGGGGGGTGGAAATCAGCAGCCACACCACTTGATGTGATTCTTGAAACAAGATTCACGAAATTTAGGCTCTTTGATGTAGTTTAGTGGCTTTTGTAGATGAAAGATCGAAACTTTAATGAAATCAGTAGCAAAAATCAAGTATATTGGCGTATTTCGTCTCAATAACTCGATTGGTAACCAGGATATGGAGAACTTAGGCGTATTTCGTCTCAAAGATCAACTAGGGGGTTTTGGATTCTCTCCGGATTCGTTTTGTATTCTCTCCTAAATCTGTAATTCACAAGAATTAACTTAAACATACTCTACCTTTATTAATATGACAGAATGGTCTATTTATAGTGCAAATAATCCTAAACCTAGTAGAACTATTAAAGCAAAGTAACCTAAACCTAGTAGAACTAGTAAAGCATAAAAGAAAAACATAACAAACTAATCTATCATCACACGCTGTGACTGATTTTTCACACGCCTAATGTGATTAGGATTAGGACTCCTAACACAACTCAAACTCTAATTAAAATAAAGTCCTAATTCAATTGAAACTCTAAACAAACTATGAATTAAAACCCTAAATTACATAGAATTCTAACAGAACTAGAAGTCTGCAAAATTAGTACTTCTTATACGCATCAAAGGGTAACAAGTTGTGTGTCCCCAAGAGTGGTGTGAGGGAGTTGTTGGTGAGAGAAGTGCATAGTGGTGGTTTGGCGGGACACTTTGGCATCCAAAAGACTCTTGATATTCTTGGTGAGCATTTCTATTGGCCAAGAATGATCAAAGATGTGACTTTGGTTGTGGAGAGATGTGCTACTTGTCAAAAAGCAAAGGGTCACTTCACCAAAGGTCTCTATACTCCTCTTCCAGTTCCGGATGCCCCATGGGAGAGTGTTAGCATGGACTTCATTGTGGGATTGCCAAGAACTCAAAGGGGAAGGGATAGTATCATGGTTGTTGTAGATAGATTCTCTAAAATGGCTCACTTCATAGCTTGTAATAAAACTGATGATGCTGTAAAAGTGGCGGAATTGTACTTCAAGGAAGTAGTCAAACTTCATGGCATTCCTCGAAGTATAGTTTCGGATAGGGACTCCAAGTTTCTTAGTCACTTTTGGAGGACCCTATGGAAGCTTGTTGGTACCAAGTTGCTGTTTAGCACCTCTCATCATCCCCAAACTGATGGGCAAACGGAGGTGACAAATAGAACCTTAGGTACATTGTTGAGAGGACTTGTAAGCAAAACGCAAAAAGATTGGGACATGAAACTAGCCCATGCGGAGTTTGCTTACAACCGAGCTCATTCCTTAACTACTTCTCGCTCCCCATTTGAAGTAGTTTATGGAGTGAATCCCTTTGTGCCTATTGATCTTATTCCTATGGTTAAAGGGGATATTGTGGAGAAAGATGCAAAAAAGAGGGTGGAAGCCTTTCAAAAAACCTGTGAGCAAGTGAAGAAAAGAATTGAGGAGATGAATAAGAAATACCAAGAGAGAGCAAACAAACGACGAAAACAACCCATCTTTTACCCTGGGGATTTGGTTTGGCTTCATTTGAGGAAAGAAAGATTTCCCAAACTTCGCAAAAACAAACTCATGCCTCGTTCTGATGGTCCATTTAGAGTGCTTGAAAGGGTGAATGATAGTGCTTACAAAATTGAGCTTCCTGATGAGTTGATAGGTGTTAGTGCTACTTTCAATGTGGGGGATTTGTCACCATACTTAGATGATTCAAGTTTGAGGGCAAACTCTTCAAAAGAAGGGGAGAATGATCCAAAGTCTAGCCCACTTAAAGGCTCTTTGGTTCATGAATCGGTTGCACTTGTTTTAGAAGCTCTTGGCTTTTCTCCATTTGTTCATAAGCCCGAGTTTGTTACATGTTTAACTTGGATGGTGGATTGAGGCGTGCATCACATTTTGAAGAGCCCAAGTTCTGTTTGGGTTGCAAGCAAAGATGTAAAGGAAGCCCAAGTTCTGTTTGGGTTCCTATTTATTTTTGTTGTTTTATTTTCAAGCTTAAAATAAAGCCTAGTGATTACTTATGATACTAAGGCTAGTAGGTGTGTGTTTAGTGGCTGATTAGGCATGTAATTAAGGGTTGTTTACAGCTCCATAGTTGCTGATTGCTTTCTTTTGTAACAGCCCCTTAAATGAGGCTTAATTAGGGCTTGAATCAAGGAGTTTTGTAACTCCTCAAAACCATTCCTCAAAGGACGGTTTTTAGGGTGTTTTTTAGCTCATCAGCTGCTCCTTACCTCTATATAAGGAGAGCAAATGATAATAGAAATCAGTTTTGAGTTTTGAAGTAAAAACCTTTGTGTTTTCAGTTTTAGCTTTGAGTTTGTCTCAAGTTTGAAACTAACCCTTATTACTTTGAGTGAGTCTTGAGTGATTAGATTAGGGGAGATTGAGTGAGTCTTGTCTCTGGCCTAAGATCCCAAATCATTGAGTTTGTCTTGTGATTTGGTCATTTATCCTAAAATCGTGAGTTACAAAGTGTTCTTGTGAGTGTTCTTGTTCTTGAGTTTAAAACATCGTCCAACTCTTAGAAGGGTGTTTTTAGATTCACATCAGTAATTGAATTGAACGAAGGAGTTAATCAAATAACTAAATAAAACACTCGAGTAAGTTATAATGTAATTGAATTGATAGAAGGAGTAAATCTAATAACTACATTAAACACTTGAGTAAGTTATAATGTAATTGAATTGATTGAATGAGTTAATCAAATAACTAAATAAAACACACGAGTAAATTATTATGTAATTGAATTCAAAGAAGGAGTTAATCTAATAACTTCATAAAACACTCGAGTAAAGTTATATTGTAATTGAATTGAACGAATGAGTTAATCTAATAACTAAATAAAACACTCGAGTAAGTTATAATATAATTGAATTGATTGAATGAGTTAATCAAATAACTAAATAAAACACTCGAGTAAATTATTATGTAATTGAATTCAAAGAAGGAGTTAATCTAATAACTACATAAAACACTCGAGTATTTATAATGTAATTGAATTGAACGAATGGGTCAATCTAATAACTAAATAAAACACTCGAGTAAGTTATAATGTAATTGAATTGAACGAAGGAGTTAATCTAATAACTACATAAAACACTTGTGTAACTTATAATGTAATTGAATTGAACGAATGAGTTAATCAAAAATGCTAAACAAAATACTTGAGTAAGTTATTATGTAATTGAATTGAACGAAAGAGTTAATCAAATAACTAAGTAAAACACTTGAGTAAGTTATTATGTAATTGAATTGAACGAAGTAGTTAATCAAATAACAAAATTAAACACTCGAGTAAATTATTATGTAATTGAATTGAACGAATGAGTTAATCAAATAACTAAATAAAACACTCGAGTAAATTATTATGTAATTGAATTCAAAGAAAGAGTTAATCATTATAACTACATAAAACACTCGAGTAAGTTATAATGTAATTGAATTGAACGAATGAGTTAATCTAATAACTAAGTAAAACACTCGAGTAAGTTATAATGTAATTGAATTGAACGAAGGAGTTAATCAAATAACTACATAAAGCACTTGTGTAAGTTATAATGTAATTGAATTGAACGAAGGATAAAATCTAATAACTACATAAAACACTTGTGTAACTTATAATGTAATTGAATTGAACGAATGAGTTAATCAAAAATACTAAACAAAATACTTGAGTAAGTTATTATGTAATTCAATTGAACGAAAGAGTTAATCAAATAACTAAGTAAAACACTTGAGTAAGTTATTATGTAATTGAATTGAACGAAGTAGTTAATCAAATAACTAAATTAAACACTCGAGTAAATTATTATGTAATTGAATTGAACGAATGAGTTAATCAAATAACTAAATAAAACACTTGAGCAAGTTATAATGTAATTGAATTGAACGAAAGAGTTAATCTAATAACTACATAAAACACTTGAGTAAGTTATAATGTAATTGAATTGAACGAATGAGTTAATCTAATAACTACATAAAACACTTGAGTAAGTTATAATGTAATTGAATTGAACGAATGGGTCAATCTAATAACTAAATAAAACACTCGAGTAAGTTATAATGTAATTGAATTGAACGAAGGAGTTAATCTAATAACTACATATAACACTTGTGTAACTTATAATGTAATCAAATAACTAAATAAAATACTTGAGTAAGTTATTATGTAATTGAATTGAACGAAAGAGTTAATCAAATAACTAAGTAAAAAACTTGAGTAAGTTATTATGTAATTGAATTGAACGAAGTAGTTAATCAAATAACTAAATTAAACACTCGAGTAAATTATTATGTAATTGAATTGAACGAATGAGTTAATCAAATAACTAAATAAAACACTCGAGTAAATTATTATGTAATTGAATTCAAAGAAGGAGTTAATCTAATAACTTCATAAAACACTCGAGTAAAGTTATATTGTAATTGAATTGAACGAATGAGTTAATCTAATAACTAAATAAAACACTCGAGTAAGTTATAATATAATTGAATTGATTGAATGAGTTAATCAAATAACTAAATAAAACACTCGAGTAAATTATTATGTAATTGAATTCAAAGAAGGAGTTAATCTAATAACTACATAAAACACTCGAGTATTTATAATGTAATTGAATTGAACGAATGGGTCAATCTAATAACTAAATAAAACACTCGAGTAAGTTATAATGTAATTGAATTGAACGAAGGAGTTAATCTAATAACTACATAAAACACTTGTGTAACTTATAATGTAATTGAATTAAACGAATGAGTTAATCAAAAATGCTAAACAAAATACTTGAGTAAGTTATTATGTAATTGAATTGAACGAAAGAGTTAATCAAATAACTAAGTAAAACACTTGAGTAAGTTATTATGTAATTGAATTGAACGAAGTAGTTAATCAAATAACTAAATTAAACACTCGAGTAAATTATTATGTAATTGAATTGAACGAATGAGTTAATCAAATAACTAAATAAAACACTCGAGTAAGTTATTATGTAATTGAATTCAAAGAAAGAGTTAATCATTATAACTACATAAAACACTCGAGTAAGTTATAATGTAATTGAATTGAACGAATGAGTTAATCTAATAACTAAGTAAAACACTCGAGTAAGTTATAATGTAATTGAATTGAACGAAGGAGTTAATCAAATAACTACATAAAGCACTTGTGTAAGTTATAATGTAATTGAATTGAACGAAGGATAAAATCTAATAACTACATAAAACACTTGTGTAACTTATAATGTAATTGAATTGAACGAATGAGTTAATCAAAAATACTAAACAAAATACTTGAGTAAGTTATTATGTAATTGAATTGAACGAAAGAGTTAATCAAATAACTAAGTAAAACACTTGAGTAAGTTATTATGTAATTAAATTGAACGAAGTAGTTAATCAAATAACTAAATTAAACACTCGAGTAAATTATTATGTAATTGAATTGAACGAATGAGTTAATCAAATAACTAAATAAAACACTTGAGCAAGTTATAATGTAATTGAATTGAACGAAAGAGTTAATCTAATAACTACATAAAACACTTGAGTAAGTTATAATGTAATTGAATTGAATGAATGAGTTAATCTAATAACTACATAAAACACTTGAGTAAGTTATAATGTAATTGAATTGAACGAATGGGTCAATCTAATAACTAAATAAAACACTCGAGTAAGTTATAATGTAATTGAATTGAACGAAGGAGTTAATCTAATAACTACATATAACACTTGTGTAACTTATAATGTAATCAAATAACTAAATAAAATACTTGAGTAAGTTATTATGTAATTGAATTGAACGAAAGAGTTAATCAAATAACTAAGTAAAAAACTTGAGTAAGTTATTATGTAATTGAATTGAACGAAGTAGTTAATCAAATAACTAAATTAAACACTCGAGTAAATTATTATGTAATTGAATTGAACGAATGAGTTAATCAAATAACTAAATAAAACACACGAGTAAATTATTATGTAATTGAATTCAAAGAAGGAGTTAATCTAATAACTTCATAAAACACTCGAGTAAAGTTATAATGTAATTGAATTGAACGAATGAGTTAATCTAATAACTAAATAAAACACTCGAGTAAGTTATAATATAATTGAATTGATTGAATGAGTTAATCAAATAACTAAATAAAACACTCGAGTAAATTATTATGTAATTGAATTCAAAGAAGGAGTTAATCTAATAACTACATAAAACACTCGAGTATTTATAATGTAATTGAATTGAACGAATGGGTCAATCTAATAACTAAATAAAACACTCGAGTAAGTTATAATGTAATTGAATTGAACGAAGGAGTTAATCTAATAACTACATAAAACACTTGTGTAACTTATAATGTAATTGAATTAAACGAATGAGTTAATCAAAAATGCTAAACAAAATACTTGAGTAAGTTATTATGTAATTGAATTGAACGAAAGAGTTAATCAAATAACTAAGTAAAACACTTGAGTAAGTTATTATGTAATTGAATTGAACGAAGTAGTTAATCAAATAACAAAATTAAACACTCGAGTAAATTATTATGTAATTGAATTGAACGAATGAGTTAATCAAATAACTAAATAAAACACTCGAGTAAATTATTATGTAATTGAATTCAAAGAAAGAGTTAATCATTATAACTACATAAAACACTCGAGTAAGTTATAATGTAATTGAATTGAACGAATGAGTTAATCTAATAACTAAGTAAAACACTCGAGTAAGTTATAATGTAATTGAATTGAACGAAGGAGTTAATCAAATAACTACATAAAGCACTTGTGTAAGTTATAATGTAATTGAATTGAACGAAGGATAAAATCTAATAACTACATAAAACACTTGTGTAACTTATAATGTAATTGAATTGAACGAATGAGTTAATCAAAAATACTAAACAAAATACTTGAGTAAGTTATTATGTAATTGAATTGAACGAAAGAGTTAATCAAATAACTAAGTAAAACACTTGAGTAAGTTATTATGTAATTAAATTGAACGAAGTAGTTAATCAAATAACTAAATTAAACACTCGAGTAAATTATTATGTAATTGAATTGAACGAATGAGTTAATCAAATAACTAAATAAAACACTTGAGCAAGTTATAATGTAATTGAATTGAACGAAAGAGTTAATCTAATAACTACATAAAACACTTGAGTAAGTTATAATGTAATTGAATTGAAGGAATGAGTTAATCTAATAACTACATAAAACACTTGAGTAAGTTATAATGTAATTGAATTGAACGAATGGGTCAATCTAATAACTAAATAAAACACTCGAGTAAGTTATAATGTAATTGAATTGAACGAAGGAGTTAATCTAATAACTACATATAACACTTGTGTAACTTATAATGTAATCAAATAACTAAATAAAATACTTGAGTAAGTTATTATGTAATTGAATTGAACGAAAGAGTTAATCAAATAACTAAGTAAAAAACTTGAGTAAGTTATTATGTAATTGAATTGAACGAAGTAGTTAATCAAATAACTAAATTAAACACTCGAGTAAATTATTATGTAATTGAATTGAACGAATGAGTTAATCAAATAACTAAATAAAACACTTGAGCAAGTTATAATGTAATTGAATTGAACGAAGGAGTTAATCTAATAACTACATAAAACACTTGAGTAAGTTATAATGTAATTGAATTGAACGAATGAGTTAATCTAATAACTATATAAAACACTTGAGTAAGTTATAATGTAATTGAATTGAACGAAGGAGTAATCTAATAACTACATAAAACACTTGAGTAAGTTATAATGTAATTGAATTGATTGAATGAGTTACACAAATAACTAAATAAAACACTCGAGTAAATTAATATGTAATTGAATTCAAAGAAGGAGTTAATCTAATAACTACATAAAACACTCGAGTAAGTTATAATGTAATTAAATTGAACGAATGAGTTAATCTAATAACTAAATAAAACACTGGAGTAAGTTATAATGTAGTTGAATTGATTGAATGAGTTAATCAAATAACTAAATAAAACACTCGAGTAAATTATTATGTAATTGAATTCAAAGAAAGAGTTAATCTAATAACTACATAAAACACTCGAGTAAGTTATAATGTAATTGAATTGAACGAATGAGTTAATCTAATAACTAAGTAAAACACTCGAGTAAGTTATAATGTAATTGAATTTGATACAAGTCAAGGTCAAGGTCAAGCTCCAAATGATCCGATTTGTTTAGTCCTTGAAGTGTTCGGGTTCAATTTAAATTCAAACTCCTCATTTGTGTCATTTCTTAAGTGGGACGATGATTCCATTGATGAAGCATGAAGATGACACCATTTCTAGAGTCTTAGTTATTTTAATTAAGTCTTTAAAATTCAGCAATAAAGGTCCGAAATTCAGTTGCCTTATTTCGGATCCTTAGGCGTGTCTTAGGCGTGTGTAAGGCTACTTGTGTTCCAAGGTTGCAAGTTGTCATTGAGTTGTAATATTCCTTGCCTTATTTCTTGGTTTCCTTAAGTGTGTTGGGCGTGTAAGGGGGATTATGGGGCTGATTTGTGGTTTCCTTATTTACTCCTTTATTTTCTCCTAGAATCAAGGGATTAGGATGTAAGGAGTTTAGGAATGTTTCCTTATTTCTTTGTGCTGATTTTCGGCCCTTGTTAGTCCTTGGAGGACAAGTTTAGTTTGCTATAAATAATAGTTCCATGCTATCATTCAAAGCATGTGAGATTTACCTAAACACTTTGTTATTGAATTTAATTGTGTGATCAATTACTTTCGACCATTGAGTAATTTTCAGGAGTGATTATTTACTTAGTGTTTAATCTACTTTATTCCAGGAGTGGTGTAAGTGAGATTAAGAGTTAATTAAAATATTCAGGAGTGATTATTTTAATTATCATATCCGGTGACTTAGAACATAAATTTCGGACTTCATTCAATCTTCAAATTCGAACCTTTGTTTCGGATTTCCTTGGTTGCTCTTCAACTTGGACGTGCAATCATATCAGTTGGTATCAGATTTTTCCAGGAGGGTGAGGATAGAAGGGATTCTTCTTTCATTGGTAAGTGCTTCTTCTTTGTCGATCCTTTGTTGGGGATTTGTGTGTGGTTGTGGCTTGCTATTTCTTCTGTGACGTAGCATCTTAATTGAGTTATAATGGCGGAATTGGCTGAAATAAAAGCTCTTATTGAGAAACTCTTTAACACTCAAAATGAAGAAAAAGAAAAAAGGGAAAGATTAACAGTAGCTCATAACATTCTTGCGGGAAAAGTGAACAATAAAAACGACCCTAATCACGTTGACTATGAATCTGATGTTGAAGAGGTTAAAAGTGTTAAACCAACTTATGATAATGATAGGGGGATTAAACTAGATGACTTTACTGGTGATTCTAGTCCTGAGGATTTACTTGAATGGATTCGTCAACTTGAGAAAATTTGTGATTATAAGGGGTTTGATGATGAGAAACGTTTTAAAATTGCCACCATTAGACTAACTAAGTATGCTGGAATTTGGTTAGAAAGTCTAAAGGCAAAAAGGGCAAGACTTGGGAAACCTAAGCTTAAAAGTTGGACTAAGCTTAAAAAGAAATTGCATGAGAAGTTTGTTCCAAGTGATTTTATTCAACGACAATACATGAGAAAGAATTCTTTGACTCAAGATGTGTCGAGTGTGCATGATTACATGGTTGAATTTGACAAGTTGTGTTTGATTTGTGATGTTGAGGAGGTCGAACAAGAGAAAATTGCTAGGTTTGTTAATGGACTTAATAAATCTATTGCTAGAAAGGTTGATGTGTCGAATTATAGTACTTTTGATGATGTGTGTCGATTGGCTTTAAAATTTGAAAGGCATGAATTGGAGGAAAAGAAACCATATGGGGGAAAGTTCGGCCATAATAAGACCAACTCTTCTTCTTCTTTCGTCCCTTCTTCTTCTTCTAACTCTTCTAAAACCTTTGAAAAAAAAGACAATCCTTCTAAGGGGGAACTAAAGGGAGAACGGCCTAAAATGGTGATTTCTAAAGAAAAGTGGGAGGAAACTCGGAAGTGTTTTAAGTGTCAAGGGAGGGGTCACATTGCTAGTAATTGTCCATCTAGAAAAACCTTGACTTTGAGACAATACATGACCATAGAAGAGGAGGAGAGAATGTATGACATTGTGTGCGAGAAAGAGGAAGAATGTGAAAGTGATGATAATGAGATTGCATATGCCGAAGATGAGTCTAGGATGCTTGGGGTTATTAGGAGAACTTTGCATGTTGATCATTCTCCTAACCATGATCAAAGAGAAAACTTGTTTCATACTAGATGTCGAATTGGTGAGTTTACATGTAATGTGATTATTGACAAGTGGTTCATGTACGAATGTGGTTGCTTCTAATGTGGTTTCTAAGTTGAATTTGATTGTTAGAGACCATCCACATCCTTATAAGTTGAGTTGGTTGGATGACAAAACGGGTTTGTTGGTGAAAAAGCAAGCTCTTGTGTCGTTTTCTATTGGGGGTTACAAAGATGAGTTGTGGGGTGATGTTCTACCCATGAGTGCTTGTCATCTTCTTCTTGGTAGACCTTGGCAATATGATCGAAAAGTTGTTCATGAAGGTGAAACCAATGTGTACACGGTTTTGATGGGTTCTAAGAAGATTCGGTTGGTTCCTTTGTCTCCTAGTTCCATGGCACCCAAGAAGGTGGTTGAAGGGAAACAAAACTTGTTTCTTTCGGCCAAAGAATTCGAGAAAGAGGTAGAGTTGGAAGGAAATTGTTATGCTTTATATGTTAAACTTGTTTTGACTAACGGTGTTTCATCTAGTAATCCGAAACTTGCAGCACTATTGGACGAGTTTGGTGATGTATTTCCGGAGGAATTGCCTCAAGGGTTACCACCATTGAGAGGCATTGAGCATGCTATTGATCTTGTGCCAGGCGCACCGTTGCCAAATAAGCCGGCATATAGATGTGATCCCGTAGCTTCTAAGGAGCTACAAAAGCAAATTGAAGAGTTGATTGACCGAGGCTATGTAAGAGAAAGCATGAGTCCATGTGCCGTTCCCGCTTTGCTTGTTCCTAAGAAAGATGGTACTTGGAGGATGTGTATTGATAGTAGAGCCGTCAACAACATTACAATCAAGTATCGTTTTCCTATGCCTAGATTGGAGGACATGCTTGATGAGCTACATGGAGCTTCGATTTTTTCGAAGATTGATTTGAGGAGTGGTTATCATCAAATGAGAATTCGGGAAGGAGATGAATGGAAAACCGCTTTCAAGACCAAACAAGGTCTATATGAGTGGATGGTGATGCCCTTTGGTCTTTGCAATGCTCCTAGTTCCTTTATGAGACTTATGAACGAGGTACTACGTCCCTTTCTTAACAAGTTTATTGTTGTCTATTTAGATGATATTCTTGTATATAGTACTAGTGTTGAGTCTCATTTACTTCACTTGAGAGCTTTATTTGAAAAATTAAGAGAGCAAAAGTTGTATGGAAAAATGGAAAAGTGTGATTTTCTTGTTCCTAGTATTGCTTTTCTTGGTTACATTGTGTCTAGGGATGGAGTTCATGTGGATCCGGAAAAAGTCAAGGCCATGTCTTCATGGTTGGCGCCTACAAGTACTCATGAATGTCGAAGCTTTCATGGTCTAGCTTCCTTTTATAGAAGATTCATCCGAAATTTCTCAACTATCATGGCACCAATCACGGATTTGATGAAGAAAGGGGAGTTTTCATGGAACTCTCATGCTCAAAAGGCGTTTGATGAAGTCAAGGAGTTACTTTGCAACGCTCCTATTCTTGCCTTGCCGGATTTCAACAAGTTGTTCGAAGTTGAGTGTGATGCTAGTGGACTTGGAGTTGGGGCGGTTTTGCTTCAAGAAAGGAGGCCCATTGCCTACTTTAGTGAGAAGTTGAGTGGCGCCAAACTCAATTACTCCAACTATGATCGTGAATTCTATGCAATTGTGAGAGCCTTGGATCATTGGTCTCATTACTTGAGGCCCAAGCCTTTCATTCTTCATTCGGATCATGAAGCACTCAAACACATCCATGGACAGCAAAAGCTCAACCATAGGCATGCTAAGTGGGTTGAATTCCTACAAGCCTTCACATTTTCGTCCAAGTACAAGGAAGGTAAGAGTAACATTGTTGCGGATGCCCTCTCTAGGCGTTCCTATCTTTTGGCCATGGTTGATGCAAGGGTGTTGGGGTTTGAACACTTAAAGGATTTGTATGATAATGATGATGATTTCCGTGAGTTCTTTAAGAATCCTAGTGGGTTGTTTGTGGTACAAGAGGGATTTTTGTTTAAGGGAAACAAACTATGCATTCCTAAAAGTGGCGTGAGGGAGTTGCTTGTGAGAGAAGTTCATAGTGGAGGAGTGGCTGGTCATTTCGGTGTTCAAAAGACACTAGACACTTTGAATGAGAGTTTTTATTGGCCTAACATGATGAGGGATGTTCATATGGTGGTTAGTAAGTGTGCTACTTGTCAAAGGTCGAAGAGTACCTTCCATAAAGGCCTTTATACCCCATTACCCGTACCTGATACACCTTGGGATAGTGTGAGTATGGATTTCATTGTTGGATTACCAAGAACTCAAAGGGGGAAGGACGCCATTATGGTGGTGGTGGATCGATTTTCGAAGATGGCTCACTTTGTTCCAATGCATAAAACTGATGATGCTTTGCATGTGGCGGATTTGTACTTCAAAGAGATTATTCGATTGCATGGTATTCCTAGAAGTATTGTTAGTGATCGTGATACGAAGTTCCTTAGTCATTTTTGGAGGAGCTTATGGAAGATGGTGGGGACTAAGTTACTCTTTAGCACAAGTCATCATCCTCAAACAGATGGTCAAACAGAAGTGACTAATAGAACTCTTGGAGCTTTGTTACGTGGCTTGGTGAGTAAGACACAAAAGGATTGGGATATAAAGCTAGCTCACGCCGAGTTTGCTTATAATCGAGCTCATTCTTCTACTACTTCTAAGTCTCCATTTGAGGTGGTTTATGGTATGATACGAAATTGGACTCCTCACACTCGTGTGTTTAGAAGACTCAATAACACAATGCAGCGGAAAACGAACGAACAATTGATATAGACTTTTAGTCGAAAGAATCACTCTTAAAACTAAAAGAATTGGTTGAAACAAACACAATTCAATGAAGAATGGTGTTTAGGATAGAATGAACACAAGCTAAAAGAATCACTCTTAAAGCTAGTAATTCGGTTTTTAGTTAAGGAAGTGAATCACTCTCGACCTTAAAACTAAAAGGATTTTAATTAACAAAATAAGTGAATCACTCTCAAATCTTGTTAATTGGGTTTGAACTCTTGTAGTTTTACCTCCCAAGAAATTCGTGCAAATTAGAGTAAAAACACTCGGTTCTTAATCTTTAAACTCAACGGTTTATAACAAAGTTTTTCAACAAACAATGGATATAGACTTTTAGTCGAAAGAATCACTCTTAAAACTAAAAGAATTGGTTGAAACAAACACAATTCAATGAAGAATGGTGTTTAGGATAGAATGAACACAAGCTAAAAGAATCACTCTTAAAGCTAGTAATTCGGTTTTTAGTTAAGGAAGTGAATCACTCTCGACCTTAAAACTAAAAGGATTTTAATTAACAAAATAAGTGAATCACTCTCAAATCTTGTTAATTGGGTTTGAACTCTTGTAGTTTTACCTCCCAAGAAATTCGTGCAAATTAGAGTAAAAACACTCGGTTCTTAATCTTTAAACTCAACGGTTTATAACAAAGTTTTTCAACAACCAAATCTCTTCTTCATTGATAGTCAGGATTACATACTTATAGTACAAGAGCTAAAAGCTTAAAACACCAGCTATTAAATCTAATACACTAAGGAGATTAAACAAAGCATTTAACTACAAAATATCTCCTAAAACTAGCTAGAACAGCACACTTGCACTAGCCTTGCTGCATCACCAAGTGGAACGTGGTTTAAGAGAGGGAAACCAATAAGGACTCTTCCTTCCCATGGAGCCATCTCCTTTCATCATTGCCTTGCTGCAAATCAGCACACAAGGGCTGCTATGGCACGCCTAAACACAAGCTTGTCATTGGCTCCCCTGCTGCAAGTAGGCCAAGCACCACCATGACTAAGCACCTTCAAGTACACGCCCCATTACAATTTAAGCTAAACAAAATAAAATCGATTTTACAAAACCGAAAGTTGACAGAACTAAAAAATGAGCTAAGTAGCTAACTAATACAATTAGTGAACGTAAAGTATGTTTAATACTTAATTAACACTAATTGACAACAAGCACCTTAAGCACACACCTCCCCAACACCCATGGGCAGCTGCTAGCTTACTTAGCTTATCTTCCGTTCGTTGCTTAGCAAGATTATATTAGTACTAATCTTTAGTTAAGCTTACAACAAAACCGGGCCATTGTTCAAGATACATATAACAGTTTAAAAGGGTGATTAATGTTGGTCAACCCTTTTAATGACATTTTTAATCTCAAAACCAACCATAACCAATAGTTAAACAAACTGATTAGAGATAGCTTGGTTAGGTTGAGGTAGCTTGATGCATATTGGTTGAAGTAGCTTGGCGTATTCGCATCATACTTTCCTTGTTTGGAGAAAATTCGACCTCGAATTTTGTTGTTGGAGCTTGAAAGCCGTTTATGGTCTTTCTTCTTCAACTCTATGCATTTTTGAATTGATGCTGCTTCATTTTGTAGTGGTAGTTCTATCAAAACAACCTCCAATGAGGCTACCTTTACTCCCTTGTTTGTTTTTGCATCCAATTCATACACACTTGAGTGCTCTTCTTCTTCTTCAGCACTAAGTTCACTCTCTCCTTCTTGGGATTGAAGCTTCTCTACTGACTGAGACACCTTTTCCTTGTGAAGTTTTTGCTTGTTATCTTTTTGCATTTGTTGCCTCAAGAATCGAACCTTTTTATTAGCTTCTTGCATCCGTGCAAAAGTTTCAACTAGTTCATCCATATTAACAACAATACAACTTATAAAAGTTCAAGATGAACTACTATTACAATGAATACAAACAGAAGAAAAAAAACATTTTGCATAGAAACTGCCCAGAATTTTCACCAAAAATTCGAGCTTCAAACCCTAATCAAATCAACTTGAAATTGAATGAAATTTTGTCACAACGTAGCCCTAGGTGTTTTAAGCACTCGACCAAAATTTCATAAAAAAATAACAAACCAATTGATTGCAGTTTTTATTTTTCCAAAGCTAGTCCAGATTAATCCGGTTTTAGACCACTTTAGAAAAACACGCTGATTATGCTAGCAAATGACCACCAAAAGTTATGAAATTTTACAGGCCAAAACTAGACATAAAAATAACCACTTTCAAAAAAAGAATCACCCAAAAACACGATCTGAGATGTGAGAACCTCGCGTTCAAAGTTACCCCAAAAAACTGTCTTTTACGGGTTGCTTCCTTTTCCTTCTTTTTTTGTGGTTTTCCTTCTTCTCCAAGAACGTCTAAGTGCCAAGAGGACTTAGAGGCTGGAGCTTTGATACCACTTGATGCGAAATTGGACTCCTCACACTCGTGTGTTTAGAAGACTCAATAACACAATGCAGCGGAAAACGAACGACCAAATCTCTTCTTCATTGATAGTCAGGATTACATACTTATAGTACAAGAGCTAAAAGCTTAAAACACCAGCTATTAAATCTAATACACTAAGGAGATTAAACAAAGCATTTAACTACAAAATATCTCCTAAAACTAGCTAGAACAGCACACTTGCACTAGCCTTGCTGCATCACCAAGTGGAACGTGGTTTAAGAGAGGGAAACCAATAAGGACTCTTCCTTCCCATGGAGCCATCTCCTTTCATCATTGCCTTGCTGCAA
Organism: Beta lomatogona; assembly: GCA_947646795.1. NCBI lineage: Eukaryota > Viridiplantae > Streptophyta > Magnoliopsida > Caryophyllales > Amaranthaceae > Beta > Beta lomatogona. The sequence goes on from CANSNZ010001107.1 coordinate 85,627, forward strand.
ATCAGCACACAAGGGCTGCTATGGCACGCCTAAACACAAGCTTGTCATTGGCTCCCCTGCTGCAAGTAGGCCAAGCACCACCATGACTAAGCACCTTCAAGTACACGCCCCATTACAATTTAAGCTAAACAAAATAAAATCGGTTTTACAAAACCGAAAGTTGACAAAACTGAAAAAAGAGCTAAGTAGCTAACTAATACAATTAGTGAACATAAAGTATGTTTAATACTTAATTAACACTAATTGACAACAAGCACCTTAAGCACACACCTCCCCAACACCCATGGGCAGCTGCTAGCTTACTTAGCTTATCTTCCGTTGCTGCTTAGCAAGATTATATTAGTACTAATCTTTAGTTAAGCTTACAACAAAACCGGGCCATTGTTCAAGATACATATAACAGTTTAAAAGGGTGATTAATGTTGGTCAACCCTTTTAATGACATTTTTAATCTCAAAACCAACCATAACCAATAGTTAAACAAACTGATTAGAGATAGCTTGGTTAGGTTGAGGTAGCTTGATGCATATTGGTTGAAGTAGCTTGGCGTATTCGCATCATGGTATCAATCCTTTCCTTCCTATTGATTTTGTGTCACTAACTAAATCTGAAATTCATGTTGATTCAAAGAAGAGGTTGGAAGCCTTTAAGAAGACTTGTGAGCAAGTGAAAGCACGAATTGAGAAGATGAATACTCAATACAAAGAACGGGCCAACAAACATAGAAGACAACCGAAATTTCAGATTGGTGATTTGGTTTGGATTCACTTGAGGAAAGAACGGTTTCCAAGTAGAAGGAAGAACAAGCTTATGCCTAGAGCTGATGGTCCATTCAAAGTCATTGATGTGATTAATGAAAGTGCTTATAAGATCGAGCTTCCAAGTGATTATGGAGGTGTGAGTGCAACCTTCAATGTTGGTGATCTTAGTCCTTATTTAGATGATGAAAATTTGAGGACAAATTCTTTTGAAGAGGGGGAGAATGATACAAGTCAAGGTCAAGGTCAAGCTCCAAATGATCCGATTTGTTTAGTCCTTGAAGTGTTCGGGTTCAATTTAAATTCAAACTCCTCATTTGTGTCATTTCTTAAGTGGGACGATGATTCCATTGATGAAGCATGAAGATGACACCATTTCTAGAGTCTTAGTTATTTTAATTAAGTCTTTAAAATTCAGCAATAAAGGTCCGAAATTCAGTTGCCTTATTTCGGATCCTTAGGCGTGTCTTAGGCGTGTGTAAGGCTACTTGTGTTCCAAGGTTGCAAGTTGTCATTGAGTTGTAATATTCCTTGCCTTATTTCTTGGTTTCCTTAAGTGTGTTGGGCGTGTAAGGGGATTATGGGGCTGATTTGTGGTTTCCTTATTTACTCCTTTATTTTCTCCTAGAATCAAGGGATTAGGGATGTAAGGAGTTTAGGAATGTTTCCTTATTTCTTTGTGCTGATTTTCGGCCCTTGTTAGTCCTTGGAGGACAAGTTTAGTTTGCTATAAATAATAGTTCCATGCTATCATTCAAAGCATGTGAGATTTACCTAAACACTTTGTTATTGAATTTAATTGTGTGATCAATTACTTTCGACCATTGAGTAATTTTCAGGAGTGATTATTTACTTAGTGTTTAATCTACTTTATTCCAGGAGTGGTGTAAGTGAGATTAAGAGTTAATTAAAATATTCAGGAGTGATTATTTTAATTATCATATCCGGTGACTTAGAACATAAATTTCGGACTTCATTCAATCTTCAAATTCGAACCTTTGTTTCGGATTTCCTTGGTTGCTCTTCAACTTGGACGTGCAATCATATCAGAATTGAACGAATGAGTTAATCTAATAACTAAGTAAAACACTCGAGTAAGTTATAATGTAATTGAATTGAACGAAGGAGTTAATCTAATAACTACATAAAACACTTGTGTAAGTTATAATGTAATTGAATTGAACGAAAGAGTTAATCTAATAACTACATAAAACACTTGAGTAAGTTATAATGTAATTGAATTGAACGAATGGGTCAATCTAATAACTAAATAAAACACTCGAGTAAGTTATAATGTAATTGAATTGAACGAAGGAGTTAATCTAATAACTACATATAACACTTGTGTAACTTATAATGTAATTGAATTGAACGAATGAGTTAATCAAATAACTAAATAAAATACTTGAGTAAGTTATTATGTAATTGAATTGAACGAAAGAGTTAATCAAATAACTAAGTAAAAAACTTGAGTAAGTTATTATGTAATTGAATTGAACGAAGTAGTTAATCAAATAACTAAATTAAACACTCGAGTAAATTATTATGTAATTGAATTGAACGAATGAGTTAATCAAATAACTAAATAAAACACTTGAGCAAGTTATAATGTAATTGAATTGAACGAAGGAGTTAATCTAATAACTACATAAAACACTTGAGTAAGTTATAATGTAATTGAATTGAACGAATGAGTTAATCTAATAACTATATAAAACACTTGAGTAAGTTATAATGTAATTAAATTGAACGAAGGAGTAATCTAATAACTACATAAAACACTTGAGTAAGTTATAATGTAATTGAATTGATTGAATGAGTTACTCAAATAACTAAATAAAACACTCGAGTAAATTAATATGTAATTGAATTCAAAGAAGGAGTTAATCTAATAACTACATAAAACACTCGAGTAAGTTATAATGTAATTGAATTGAACGAATGAGTTAATCTAATAACTAAATAAAACACTGGAGTAAGTTATAATGTAGTTGAATTGATTGAATGAGTTAATCAAATAACTAAATAAAACACTCGAGTAAATTATTATGTAATTGAATTCAAAGAAAGAGTTAATCTAATAACTACATAAAACACTCGAGTAAGTTATAATGTAATTGAATTGAACGAATGAGTTAATCTAATAACTAAGTAAAACACTCGAGTAAGTTATAATGTAATTGAATTGAACGAAGGAGTTAATCAAATAACTAAATAAAACACTCGAGTAAGTTATAATGTAATTGAATTGAACGAAGGAGTTAATCTAATAACTACATAAAACACTCGAGTAAGTTATAATGTAATTGAATTGAACGAAGGAGTTAATCAAATAACTAAATAAAACACTCGAGTAAGTTATAATGTAATTGAATTGATAGAAGGAGTAAATCTAATAACTACATAAAACACCTGAGTAAGTTATAATGTAATTGAATTGATTGAATGAGTTAATCAAATAACTAAATAAAACACTCGAGTAAATTATTATGTAATTGAATTCAAAGAAGGAGTTAATCTAATAACTACATAAAACACTCGAGTAAGTTATAATGTAATTGAATTGAACGAATGAGTTAATCTAATAACTAAATAAAACACTCGAGTAAGTTATAATGTAATTGAATTGATTGAATGAGTTAATCAAATAACTAAATAAAACACTCGAGTAAATTATTATGTAATTGAATTCAAAGAAAGAGTTAATCTAATAACTACATAAAACACTCGAGTAAGTTATAATGTAATTGAATTGAACGAATGAGTTAATCTAATAACTAAGTAAAACACTCGAGTAAGTTATAATGTAATTGAATTGAACGAAGGAGTTAATCTAATAACTACATAAAACACTTGTGTAAGTTATAATGTAATTGAATTGAACGAAGGAGTTAATCTAATAACTACATAAAACACTTGAGTAAGTTATAATGTAATTGAATTGAACGAAGGAGTTAATCAAATAACTAAATAAAACACTCGAGTAAGTTATAATGTAATTGAATTGATAGAAGGAGTAAATCTAATAACTACATAAAACACTTGAGTAAGTTATAATGTAATTGAATTGATTGAATGAGTTAATCAAATAACTAAATAAAACACACGAGTAAATTATTATGTAATTGAATTCAAAGAAGGAGTTAATCTAATAACTTCATAAAACACTCGAGTAAAGTTATAATGTAATTGAATTGAACGAATGAGTTAATCTAATAACTAAATAAAACACTTGAGTAAGTTATAATGTAATTGAATTGATTGAATGAGTTAATCAAATAACTAAATAAAACACTCGAGTAAATTATTATGTAATTGAATTCAAAGAAGGAGTTAATCTAATAACTACATAAAACACTCGAGTAATTTATAATGTAATTGAATTGAACGAATGGGTCAATCTAATAACTAAATAAAACACTCGAGTAAGTTATAATGTAATTGAATTGAACGAAGGAGTTAATCTAATAACTACATAAAACACTTGTGTAACTTATAATGTAATTGAATTGAACGAATGAGTTAATCAAATAACTAAATAAAACACTTGAGTAAGTTATTATGTAATTGAATTGAACGAAGGAGTTAATCAAATAACTAAATAAAACACTCGAGTAAGTTATAATGTAATTGAATTGAACGAATGAGTTAATCAAATAACTAAATAAAACACTTGAGTAAGTTATTATGTAATTGAATTGAACGAAGGAGTTAATCTAATAACTACATAAAACACTTGAGTAATTTATAATGTAATTGAATTGAACGAATGGGTCAATCTAATAACTAAATAAAACACTCGAGTAAGTTATAATGTAATTGAATTGAACGAAGGAGTTAATCTAATAACTACATATAACACTTGTGTAACTTATAATGTAATTGAATTGAACGAATGAGTTAATCAAATAACTAAATAAAATACTTGAGTAAGTTATTATGTAATTGAATTGAACGAAGGAGTTAATCAAATAACTAAGTAAAAAACTTGAGTAAGTTATTATGTAATTGAATTGAACGAAGTAGTTAATGAAATAACTAAATTAAACACTCGAGTAAATTATTATGTAATTGAATTGAACGAATGAGTTAATCAAATAACTAAATAAAACACTTGAGCAAGTTATAATGTAATTGAATTGAACGAAGGAGTTAATCTAATAACTACATAAAACACTTGAGTAAGTTATAATGTAATTGAATTGAACGAATGAGTTAATCTAATAACTATATAAAACACTTGAGTAAGTTATAATGTAATTAAATTGAACGAAGGAGTAATCTAATAACTACATAAAACACTTGAGTAAGTTATAATGTAATTGAATTGATTGAATGAGTTACTCAAATAACTAAATAAAACACTCGAGTAAATTAATATGTAATTGAATTCAAAGAAGGAGTTAATCTAATAACTACATAAAACACTCGAGTAAGTTATAATGTAATTGAATTGAACGAATGAGTTAATCTAATAACTAAATAAAACACTGGAGTAAGTTATAATGTAGTTGAATTGATTGAATGAGTTAATCAAATAACTAAATAAAACACTCGAGTAAATTATTATGTAATTGAATTCAAAGAAAGAGTTAATCTAATAACTACATAAAACACTCGAGTAAGTTATAATGTAATTGAATTGAACGAATGAGTTAATCTAATAACTAAGTAAAACACTCGAGTAAGTTATAATGTAATTGAATTGAACGAAGGAGTTAATCTAATAACTACATAAAACACTCGGTAAGTTATAATGTAATTGAATTGACGAATGAGTTAATCTAATAACTAAGTAAAACACTCGAGTAAGTTATAATGTAATTGAATTGAACGAAGGAGTTAATCTAATAACTACATAAAACACTTGTGTAAGTTATAATGTAATTGAATTGAACGAAGGAGTTAATCTAATAACTACATAAAACACTTGAGTAAGTTATAGTGTAATTGAATTGAACGAAGGAGTTAATCAAATAACTATATAAAACACACGAGTAAGTTATAATGTGAATTGATAGAAGGAGTAAATCTAATAACTACATAAAACACCTGAGTAAGTTATAATGTAATTGAATTGATTGAATGAGTTAATCAAATAACTAAATAAAACACACGAGTAAATTATTATGTAATTGAATTCAAAGAAGGAGTTAATCTAATAATTTCATAAAACACTCGAGTAAAGTAATAATGTAATTGAATTGAACGAATGAGTTAATCTAATAACAAAATAAAACACTCGAGTAAGTTATAATATAATTGAATTGATTGAATGATTTAATCAAATAACTAAATAAAACACTCGAGTAAATTATTATGTAATTGAATTCAAAGAAGGAGTTAATCTAATAACTACATAAAACACTCGAGTATTTATAATGTAATTGAATTGAACGAATGGGTCAATCTAATAACTAAATAAAACACTCGAGTAAGTTATAATGTAATTGAATTGAACGAAGGAGTTAATCTAATAACTACATAAAACACTTGTGTAACTTATAATGTAATTGAATTGAACGAATGAGTTAATCAAATAACTAAATAAAATACTTGAGTAAGTTATTATGTAATTGAATTGAACGAAGGAGTTAATCAAATAACTAAATAAAACACTTGAGTAAGTTATTATGTAATTGAATTGAACGAAGTGAGTTAATCAAATAACTAAATAAAACACTTGAGTAAGTTATAATGTAATTGAATTGAACGAAGGAGTTAATCTAATAACTACATAAAACACTTGAGTAAGTTATAATGTAATTGAATTGAACGAATGAGTTAATCTAATAACTAAATAAAACACTCGAGTAAGTTATAATGTAATTGAATTGAACGAAGGAGTTAATCTAATAACTACATAAAACACTTGTGTAAGTTATAATGTAATTGAATTGAACGAATGAGTTAATCAAATAACTAAATAAAACACTTGAGTAAGTTATTATGTAATTGAATTGAACGAAGGAGTTAATCAAATAACTAAATAAAACACTTGAGTAAGTTATTATGTAATTGAATTGAACGAAGGAGTTAATCAAATAACTAAATAAAACACTCGAGTAAGTTATTATGTAATTGAATTGAACGAATGAGTTAATCAAATAACTAAATAAAACACTTGAGTAAGTTATAATGTAATTGAATTGAACGAAGGAGTTAATCTAATAACTACATAAAACACTTGAGTAAGTTATAATGTAATTGAATTGAACGAATGAGTTAATCAAATAACTAAATAAAACACTTGAGTAAGTTATAATGTAATTGAATTGAACGAAGGAGTTAATCTAATAACTACATAAAACACTTGAGTAAGTTATAATGTAATTGAATTGATCGAATGAGTTAATCAAATAACTAAATAAAACACTTGAGTAAGTTATAATTTGTAATTGAATTCAAAGAAGGAGTTAATCTAATAACTACATAAAACACTCGAGTAAGTTATAATGTAATTGAATTGAACGAATGAGTTAATCTAATAACTAAATAAAACACTCGAGTAAGTTATAATGTAATTGAATTGATCGAATGAGTTAATCAAATAACTAAATAAAACACTTGAGTAAGTTATTATGTAATTGAATTCAAAGAAAGAGTTAATCTAATAACTACATAAAACACTCGAGTAAGTTATAATGTAATTGAATTGAACGAATGAGTTAATCTAATAACTAAATAAAACACTCGAGTAAGTTATAATGTAATTGAATTGAACGAAGGAGTTAATCTAATAACTACATAAAACACTTGAGTAAGTTATAATGTAATTGAATTGAACGAATGAGTTAATCTAATAACTAAATAAAACACTCTTGAGTAAGTTATAATGTAATTGAATTGAACGAAGGAGTTAATCTAATAACTACATAAAACACTTGTGTAAGTTATAATGTAATTGAATTGAACGAAGGAGTTAATCTAATAACTACATAAAACACTTCGAGTAAGTTATAATGTAATTGAATTGAACGAAGGAGTTAATCAAATAACTAAATAAAACACTCGAGTAAGTTATAATGTAATTGCATTAAACGAAGGAGTTAATCTAATAACTACATAAAACACTTGAGTATGTTCTAATGTAATTGAATTGAACGAATGAGTTAATCAAATAACTAAATAAAACACTTGAGTAAGTTATTATGTAATTGAATTAAACGAAAGAGTTAATCTAATAACTACATAAAACACTCGAGTAAGTTATAATGTAATTGAATTGAACGAAGGAGTTAATCTAATAACTAAATAAAACACTCGAGTAAGTTATAATGTAATTGAATTGATTGAATGAGTTAATCAAATAACTAAATAAAACACTCGAGTAAATTATTATGTAATTGAATTCAAAGAAGGAGTTAATCTAATAACTACATAAAACACTCGAGTAAGTTATAATGTAATTCAATTGAACGAATGAGTTAATCTAATAACTAAATAAAACACTCGAGTAAGTTATAATGTAATTGAATTGAACGAAGGAGTTAATCTAATAACTACATAAAACACTTGAGTAAGTTATAATGTAATTGAATTGATTGAATGAGTTAATCAAATAACTAAATAAAACACTCGAGTAAATTATTATGTAATTGAATTCAAAGAAAGAGTTAATCTAATAACTACATAAAACACTCGAGTAAGTTATAATGTAATTGAATTGAACGAATGAGTTAATCAAATAACTAAATAATACATTCGAGTAACTTATAATGTAATTGAATTGAACGAATGAGCTAATCTAATAACTACATAAAACACTTGGGTAAGTTATAATGTAATTGAATTGAACGAATGAGTTAATCTAATAACTAAATAAAACACTCGAGTAGGTTATAATGTAATTGAATTGAACGAAAGGAGTTAATCTAATAACTACATAAAACACTTGAGTAAGTTATAATGTAATTGAATTGAACGAAGGAGTTAATCTAATAACTACATAAAACACTTGAGTAAGTTATAATGTAATTGAATTGAACGAAGGAGTTAATCAAATAACTAAATAAAACACTCGAGTAAGTTATAATGTAATTGAATTGAACGAAGGAGTTAATCTAATAACTACATAAAACACTTGAGTAAGTTATAATGTAATTGAATTGATTGAATGAGTTAATCAAATAACTAAATAAAACACACGAGTAAATTATTATGTAATTGAATTCAAAGAAAGAGTTAATCTAATAATTTCATAAAACACTCGAGTAAAGTTATAATGTAATTGAATTGAACGAATGAGTTAATCTAATAACTAAATAAAACACTCGAGTAAGTTATAATATAATTGGATTGATTGAATGATTTAATCAAATAACTAAATAAAACACTCGAGTAAATTATTATGTAATTGAATTCAAAGAAGGAGTTAATCTAATAACTACATAAAACACTCGAGTAATTTATAATGTAATTGAATTGAACGAATGAGTCAATCTAATAACTAAATAAAACACTCGAGTAAGTTATAATGTAATTGAATTGAACGAAGGAGTTAATCTAATAACTACATAAAACACTTGTGTAACTTATAATGTAATTGAATTGAACGAATGAGTTAATCAAATAACTAAATAAAATACTTGAGTAAGTTATTATGTAATTGAATTGAACGAAGTAGTTAATCAAATAACTAAATTAAACACTCGAGTAAATTATTATGTAATTGAATTGAACGAGTGAGTTAATCAAATAACTAAATAAAACACTTGAGCAAGTTATAATGTAATTGAATTGAACGAAAGAGTTAATCTAATAACTACATAAAACACTTGAGTAAGTTATAATGTAATTGAATTGAACGAATGGGTCAATCTAATAACTAAATAAAACACTCGAGTAAGTTATAATGTTATTGAATTGAACGAAGGAGTTAATCTAATAACTACATATAACACTTGTGTAACTTATAATGTAATTGAATTGAACGAATGAGTTAATCAAATAACTAAATAAAATACTTGAGTAAGTTATAATGTAATTGAATTGAACGAAGGAGTTAATCAAATAACTAAATAAAACACTTGAGTAAGTTATTATGTAATTGAATTGAACAAAGTAGTTAATGAAATAACTAAATTAAACACTCGAGTAAATTATTATGTAATTGAATTGAACGAATGAGTTAATCAAATAACTAAATAAAACACTTGAGCAAGTTATAATGTAATTGAATTGAACGAAGGAGTTAATCTAATAACTACATAAAACACTTGAGTAAGTTATAATGTAATTGAATTGAACGAATGAGTTAATCTAATAACTATATAAAACACTTGAGTAAATTATAATGTAATTAAATTGAACGAAGGAGTAATCTAATAACTACATAAAACACTTGAGTAAGTTATAATGTAATTGAATTGATTGAATGAGTTACTCAAATAACTAAATAAAACACTCGAGTATTATTTTGTAATTGAATTCAAAGAAGGAGTTAATCTAATAACTACATAAAACACTCGAGTAAGTTATAATGTAATTGAATTGAACGAATGAGTTAATCTAATAACTAAATAAAACACTTGACTAAGTTATAATGTAGTTGAATTGATTGAATGAGTTAATCAAATAACTAAATAAAACACTCGAGTAAATTATTATGTAATTGAATTCAAAGAAAGAGTTAATCTAATAACTACATAAAACACTCGAGTAAGTTATAATGTAATTGAATTGAACGAATGAGTTAATCTAATAACTAAGTAAAACACTCGAGTAACTTAAAATGTAATTGAATTGAACGAAGGAGTTAATCTAATAACTACATAAAACACTCGAGTAAGTTATAATGTAATTGAATTGAACGAATGAGTTAATCTAATAACTAAGTAAAACACTCGAGTAAGTTATAATGTAATTGAATTGAACGAAGGAGTTAATCTAATAACTACATAAAACACTTGTGTAAGTTATAATGTAATTGAATTGAACGAAGGAGTTAATCTAATAACTACATAAAACACTTGAGTAAGTTATAATGTAATTGAATTGAACGAAGGAGTTAATCAAATAACTATATAAAACACTCGAGTAAGTTATAATGATTGAATTGATAGAAGGAGTTAATCTAATAACTACATAAAACACTTGAGTAAGTTATAATGTAATTGAATTGATTGAATGAGTTAATCAAATAACTAAATAAAACACACGAGTAAATTATTATGTAATTGAATTCAAAGAAAGAGTTAATCTAATAACTACATAAAACACTCGAGTAAAGTTATAATGTAATTGAATTGAACGAATGAGTTAATCTAATAACTAAATAAAACACTCGAGTAAGTTATAATATAATTGAATTGATTGAATGATTTAATCAAATAACTAAATAAAACACTCGAGTAAATTATTATGTAATTGAATTCAAAGAAGCAGTTAATCTAATAACTACATAAAACACTCGAGTAATTTATAATGTAATTGAATTGAACGAATGGGTCAATCTAATAACTAAATAAAATACTCGAGTAAGTTATAATGTAATTGAATTGAACGAAGGAGTTAATCTAATAACTACATAAAACACTTGAGTAAGTTATAATGTAGTTGAATTGATTGAATGAGTTAATCAAATAACTAAATAAAACACTCGAGTAAATTATTATGTAATTGAATTCAAAGAAAGAGTTAATCTAATAACTACATAAAACACTCGAGTAAGTTATAATGTAATTGAATTGAACGAATGAGTTAATCTAATAACTAAGTAAAACACTCGAGTAAGTTATAATGTAATTGAATTGAACGAAGGAGTTAATCAAATAACTAAATAAAACACTTGAGTAAGTTATTATGTAATTGAATTCAACGAAGGAGTTAATCTAATAACTACATAAAACACTTCGAGTAAGTTATAATGTAATTGAATTGAACGAATGAGTTAATCAAATAACTAAATAAAACACTTGAGTAAGTTATAATGTAATTGAATTGAACGAAGGAGTTAATCTAATAACTACATAAAACACTTGAGTAAGTTATAATGTAATTGAATTGATTGAATGAGTTAATCAAATAACTAAATAAAACACTCGAGTAAATTATTATGTAATTGAATTCAAAGAAGGAGTTAATCTAATAACTTCATAAAACACTCGAGTAAAGTTATAATGTAATTGAATTGAACGAATGAGTTAATCTAATAACTAAATAAAACACTTGAGTAAGTTATAATGTAATTGAATTGATTGAATGAGTTAATCAAATAACTAAATAAAACACTCGAGTAAATTATTATGTAATTGAATTCAAAGAAAGAGTTAATCTAATAACTACATAAAACACTCGAGTAAGTTATAATGTAATTGAATTGAACGAATGAGTTAATCTAATAACTAAGTAAAACACTCGAGTAAGTTATAATGTAATTGAATTGAACGAAGGAGTTAATCTAATAACTACATAAAACACTTGTGTAAGTTATAATGTAATTGAATTGAACGAAGGAGTTAATCTAATAACTACAGAAAACACTTGAGTAAGTTATAATGTAATTGAATTGAACGAAGGAGTTAATCAAATAACTAAATAAAACACTCGAGTAAGTTATAATGTAATTGAATTGATAGAAGGAGTAAATCTAATAACTACATAAAACACTTGAGTAAGTTATAATGTAATTGAATTGATTGAATGAGTTAATCAAATAACTAAATAAAACACACGAGTAAATTATTATGTAATTGAATTCAAAGAAGGAGTTAATCTAATAACTTCATAAAACACTCGAGTAAAGTTATAATGTAATTGAATTGAACGAATGAGTTAATCTAATAACTAAATAAAACACTCGAGTAAGTTATAATATAATTGAATTGATTGAACGAGTTAATCAAATAACTAAATAAAACACTCGAGTAAATTATTATGTAATTGAATTCAAAGAAGGAGTTAATCTAATAACTACATAAAACACTCGAGTATTTATAATGTAATTGAATTGAACGAATGGGTCAATCTAATAACTAAATAAAACACTCGAGTAAGTTATAATGTAATTGAATTGAACGAAGGAGTTAATCTAATAACTACATAAAACACTTGTGTAACTTATAATGTAATTGAATTGAACGAATGAGTTAATCAAATAACTAAATAAAATACTTGAGTAAGTTATTATGTAATTGAATTGAACGAAGTAGTTAATCAAATAACTAAATAAAACACTCGAGTAAGTTATTATGTAATTGAATTGAACGAATGAGTTAATCAAATAACTAAATAAAACACTTGAGTAAGTTATAATGTAATTGAATTGAACGAAAGAGTTAATCTAATAACTACATAAAACACTTGAGTAAGTTATAATGTAATTGAATTGAACGAAGGGGTCAATCTAATAACTAAATAAAACACTCGAGTAAGTTATAATGTAATTGAATTGAACGAAGGAGTTAATCTAATAACTACATAAAACACTTGTGTAACTTATAATGTAATTGAATTGAACGAATGAGTTAATCAAATAACTAAATAAAACACTTGAGTAAGTTATTATGTAATTGAATTGAACGAAGGAGTTAATCAAATAACTAAATAAAACACTTGAGTAAGTTATAATGTAATTGAATTGAACAAAGTAGTTAATCAAATAACTAAATAAAACACTCGAGTAAGTTATAATGTAATTGAATTGAACGAATGAGTTAATCTAATAACTAAATAAAACACTCGAGTAAGTTATAATGTAATTGAATTGATTGAATGATTTAATCAAATAACTAAATAAAACACTCGAGTAAATTATTATGTAATTGAATTCAAAGAAGGAGTTAATCTAATAACTACATAAAACACTCGAGTATTTATAATGTAATTGAATTGAACGAATGGGTCAATCTAATAACTAAATAAAATACTCGAGTAAGTTATAATGTAATTGAATTGAACGAAGGAGTTAATCTAATAACTACATAAAACACTGGAGTAAGTTATAATGTAATTGAATTGATTGAATGAGTTAATCAAATAACTAAATAAAACACTCGAGTAAATTATTATGTAATTGAATTCAAAGAAAGAGTTAATCTAATAACTACATAAAACACTCGAGTAAGTTATAATGTAATTGAATTGAACGAATGAGTTAATCTAATAACTAAGTAAAACACTCGAGTAAGTTATAATGTAATTGAATTGAACGAAGGAGTTAATCAAATAACTAAATAAAACACTCGAGTAAATTATTATGTAATTGAATTCAAAGAAAGAGTTAATCTAATAACTACATAAAACACTCGAGTAAGTTATAATGTAATTGAATTGAACGAATGGGTCAATCAAATAACTAAATAAAACACTCGAGTAAGTTATAATGTGAATTGATAGAAGGAGTAAATCTAATAACTACATAAAACACCTGAGTAAGTTATAATGTAATTGAATTGATTGAATGAATTAATCAAATAACTAAATAAAACACACGAGTAAATTATTATGTAATTGAATTCAAAGAAGGAGTTAATCTAATAATTTCATAAAACACTCGAGTAAAGTTATAATGTAATTGAATTGAACGAATGAGTTAATCTAATAACTAAATAAAACACTCGAGTAAGTTATAATGTAATTGAATTGATTGAATGAGTTAATCAAATAACTAAATAAAACACTCGAGTAAATTATTATGTAATTGAATTCAAAGAAAGAGTTAATCTAATAACTACATAAAACACTCGAGTAAGTTATAATGTAATTGAATTGAACGAATGAGTTAATCTAATAACTAAGTAAAACACTCGAGTAAGTTATAATGTAATTGAATTGAACGAAGGAGTTAATCTAATAACTACATAAAACACTTGTGTAAGTTATATTGTAATTGAATTGAACGAAGAGTTAATCTAATAACTACATAAAACACTTGAGTAAGTTATAATGTAATTGAATTGAACGAAGGAGTTAATCAAATAACTAAATAAAACACTCGAGTAAGTTATAATGTAATTGAATTGATAGAAGGAGTAAAATCAAATAACTACATAAAACACTTGAGTAAGTTATAATGTAATTGAATTGATTGAATGAGTTAATCAAATAACTAAATAAAACACACGAGTAAATTATTATGTAATTGAATTCAAAGAAGGAGTTAATCTAATAACTTCATAAAACACTCGAGTAAAGTTATAATGTAATTGAATTGAACGAATGAGTTAATCTAATAACTAAATAAAACACTCGAGTAAGTTATAATATAATTGAATTGATTGAACGAGTTAATCAAATAACTAAATAAAACACTCGAGTAAATTATTATGTAATTGAATTCAAAGAAGGAGTTATTCTAATAACTACATAAAACACTCGAGTATTTATATTGTAATTGAATTGAAAGAATGGGTCAATCTAATAACTAAATAAAACACTCGAGTAAGTTATAATGTAATTGAATTGAACGAAGGAGTTAATCTAATAACTACATATAACACTTGTGTAACTTATAATGTAATTGAATTGAACGAATGAGTTAATCAAATAACTAAATAAAATACTTGAGTAAGTTATTATGTAATTGAATTGAACGAAGTAGTTAATCAAATAACTAAATTAAACACTCGAGTAAATTATTATGTAATTGAATTGAACGAGTGAGTTAATCAAATAACTAAATAAAACACTTGAGCAAGTTATAATGTAATTGAATTGAACGAAAGAGTTAATCTAATAACTACATAAAACACTTGAGTAAGTTATAATGTAATTGAATTGAACGAATGGGTCAATCTAATAACTAAATAAAACACTCGAGTAAGTTATAATGTTATTGAATTGAACGAAGGAGTTAATCTAATAACTACATATAACACTTGTGTAACTTATAATGTAATTGAATTGAACGAATGAGTTAATCAAATAACTAAATAAAATACTTGAGTAAGTTATTATGTAATTGAATTGAACGAAGGAGTTAATCAAATAACTAAGTAAAAAACTTGAGTAAGTTATTATGTAATTGAATTGAACAAAGTAGTTAATGAAATAACTAAATTAAACACTCGAGTAAATTATTATGTAATTGGAATTGAAAGAAAGGGTTTTTCAAAAATCTAAAAAAAACACTTGAGCAAGTTATAATGTAATTGAATTGAACGAAGGAGTTAATCTAATAACTACATAAAACACTTGAGTAAGTTATAATGTAATTGAATTGAACGAATGAGTTAATCTAATAACTATATAAAACACTTGAAACGAACACAACTCAACTAAGAATAGTGTTTAGGATAGAATTGAATTCAAGCTAAAAGAATCACTCTTAAAGCTAGTAATTCGGTTTTTAGTTAAGGATGTGAATCACTCTCGACCTTAATCTAAAAGGATCTTAATTAACAAAATAAGTGAATCACTCTCAAATCTTGTTAATTGGGTTTGAACTCTTGTAGTTTTACCTCCCAAGAAATTCGTGCAAATTAGAGTTAAAAACACTCGGTTCTTAATCTTTAAACACAACGGTTTATAACAATGTTTTTCAACAACCAAAACTAATCTGCATTCATAATCAAGATTACATACTTATAGTACAAGAGTTAAAAGCTTAAAACACCAACTATTACATCTAATACACTAAGGAGAATTAAACAAAGCATTTAAAGTACAAAAGATCTTCTAAGGCTAGCCGAAATCAGCACCTCCATTCTCCTAGCCTTTTGCTCCTATTGGATGCTTTAAAATGGCTGCAAACCAATGCAAAGATTACCTATGCTTGAAGTAGTTTCCTTCCATGTGTGAATCATCATCATTGTTGCCTAAAATGTGGCTGCCCAAATCAGAAGAAAAGAGGGACAGAAAAACGCTGCAATGCAGCCCCTTTTTCTTTCCTCCATTCATGTCCTTTCCTCCTTGCTTAGGAAAGGTTGTAATTGGACCCCTTGCTGTAGGCTTCTTGGTAAGCATGAATAAGCAAGGTGCTTCACCTACTAGCTTCATTAGATCATCCATTGCATCACAAAACCATCATGAAAACCGTAGCTTCTAACAAAAAGAACGACTGATTTTTCTTTCTTTGGTGCTAAGTGATTTCAAAGCATGTTTAGTGAGAGTTAAGCATGTTTAAGACTAAACTAACACTAACTAATATTAAGCACCTCAAGCACACACCTCCCCAACACCCATGGGCAGCTGCTAGCTTACTTATCTTCTCTTCCATGATTGCTTAGCATGATTACGTTAGTACTAATCTTTAGGCCATGAATCTCTCCTTTGTTGTGATTGAGATTAGTACTTAGTAATACCTCTTGATTTGCAACTGATTTCGTATCATCCTCTCCTTCTTCAAAAGGAATTGTCCTCAATTCTTGTACATCTTCATCTTCTAAGTAGGGGGACAAATCACCTATATTGAATGTTGCTGCCACACCATATTCTCCGGGAAGGTCTATTTTGTAAGCATTGTCTCCATAACGTTCAAGAACTTTGAAAGGTCCTTCAGCTCGAGGCATGAGTTTATGCTTCCTTTTGCTTGGAAATCTTTCCTTCCTTAAGTGAATCCACACCAAATCTCCCGGAACAAACACCCTTGGTTTTCGGCTTTTGTTGGCTTTCTTCTTGTATATCTCATTTGCTTTCTCTATGTTGGTGCGTATTTCTTTGTGAATCTTCACCATTATTTCAGCTTGTTGCCTAGCATCTCCATGGACATAAGAATCCTTGGGTAGTGAAATAAGATCAATAGGTACATACGGATTTACCCCATATACCACTTCGAATGGTGAATGTTTCGTTGCAAAGGTTGGAGTTCTGTTGTAAGCAAACTCCGCATGACATAGCTTGACATCCCAATCTTTTCCGGTTTTGCTCACTAAGCCCCTTAACAAGGTGCCTAGTGTTCGGTTGGTCACTTCAGTTTGACCATCTCGTTTGGGGGGTGATGTGCAGTACTAAACAGCAACTTAGTACCCATCATTCTCCATAGGGACCTCCAAAAGTGACTCAAAAACTTACTATCTCGATCCGAGACAATAGTTCTTGGTACTCCATGTAAACGAACAATTTCCCTGAAATACAAACAAGAAACGTTAATAGCATCTTCTGTTTTATGGCAAGGCACAAAGTGTGCCATTTTTGAGAAACGGTCCACCACCACCATGACCGAATCTTTCCCTCTTTGCGTTCTAGGAAGTGCCACAATGAAATCCATACTAATGTCCTCCCATGGCCTCTCCGGTACTGGTAAAGGAGTGTACAACCCTTTATGAAACGTGCTCTTAGCTCTTTGACAAACACCGCAACGAGCCAAAACAGCGTGCACTTCTTTAATCATATGTGGCCATGAAAAATGTTCCTGTAATAACCCCATGGTTTTGCTAATGCCAAAATGGCCAGCCAAACCACCTCCATGAGCTTCTCTAATCAGCAAATCCCGAACTGGACACTTAGGAACACAAAGTTTGTTCCCTTTGAATAAGAACCCCTCCATCTGATGATAATGGTCTTTCGGACCATTTTTTGTAGCCACGAACAGGTCACGTGTCTCATCATCAAGAACATAGAACTCTTTAATCAATTCAAAACCAAGCACCTTGGAGTCTATTACATTCAGTAATACGTGCCTCCGAGATAAAGCATCTGCCACAATGTTAGATTTTCCAGCTTTGTACTTAGCAACAAAATTGAAAGATTGTAAGAATTCTACCCATTTAGCATGACGAGCACTAAGCTTATGTTGTCCATGAATGTATTTTAATGATTCATGATCAGAATGAAGAACAAAAGCATGTGGTCGCAGATAGTGACTCCAATGATTAAGAGCTCTAACCATAGCATAAAACTCTTTATCATAGGTGGAATAATTCAATTTAGCATGATTAAGCTTCTCACTAAAATAAGCAATAGGCTTGCCACATTGAATCAAAACAGCTCCAATACCCGTTCCACTTGCGTCACACTCAACTTCAAATGGTTTAGTGAAATCAGGTAAAGCTAGGATAGGCGTTTTACACATTTTCTCTTTTATAAGTTCAAACGCCTTTTGAGCTGCGTCACTCCATGCAAATTTTCCATGTTTAGTGCATTCAGTTATAGGAGCTAATAAAGTGCTGAAATTATTTATAAATCTCCTATAAAATGAAGCTAAACCATGAAAAGATCTCACCTCGGTGATAGTTGTAGGAACCGGCCAAGAAGAAATCGCCTCTACTTTGGATGGATCCACTTTCACACCCTCATCAGAAATGATGAAGCCAAGAAAACCAATCTCTCTTTGCATAAACGTGCACTTTTCAAGCTTGCCGTACAGTTTTTGCTCCTTTAAGACTTCGAACAATTGTTGCAAATGATTTAAATGATCATCCTTGTTAGAACTGTAAACAAGAATATCATCCAAATATACAACCACGAACTTTCCCAAAAATGGCCTAAGTACTTCATTCATCAATCTCATGAACGTACTAGGGGCATTTGTGAGACCAAATGGCATAACCAGCCATTCATACAACCCATACTTCGTTTTGAAAGCCGTCTTCCACTCATCTCCCTCTCTCATGCATATTTGGTGATATCCACTCCTCAAATCAACTTTCGAAAACACTTTGGACCCACTCAATTCATCTAGCATGTCATCTAATCTAGGGATAGGAAATCTGTATTTTATGGTTATGTTATTCACAGCACGGCTATCAATACACATCCTCCAAGTTCCGTCTTTTTTTGGCACAAGTAAAGCCGGAACAGCACATGGACTTTTACTCTCCCTCACGTAGCCTTTCTTCATCAACTCACCGATTTGGCTTTGTAGTTCTTCACTTTCCTTAGGATTACATCTATAGGAAGGTTTATTTGGAATTGGTGCTCCGGGAATGAGATCAATTTGGTGCTCAATTCCACGGTTAGGGGTAGGCCAGGTGGTAGGTCGCTAGGAAACACATCTCCAAACTCCTCTAAGAATTCCCTCAAGTCCGAATCTTCAACCTCCACTCCCTCGTTCACCTCCTTAGCAACCAGAATGTATACAACCTGATTAGCTCCCAACTCCCTCTCGAATCCTTTTCTTCCTAAAAACACACTTCCACACACTAGGTTTTCTTTTGGTTTGGGCTTTGTGTTTCGGATTTTTGAAGGGGTAATGGTAGTAAGGTTTTGATTTTGCCATCCTTATTCACCTTATACACATTAGTAGAACCATCATGAATAACTTGTCGATCAAATTGCCAAGGTCTACCAAGTAATACGTGACAAGCAGTCATAGGGATTACATCACATAGAATTTCATCTTCATAATTTCCAATTGACAACGTAACTAAAACTCTATTTTTCACCCTCACTTCACTATTATCATCTAACCATTTTAGTTTATAAGGATGTGGATGTTTAGTAGTGGGTAATGCTAACTTCTCTACAAGTTCAGTTGAAGCTACATTAGTACAACTACCCCCATCTATGATTAACGTGCATAGCTTCTTATTCACTAAGCATTTCGAATGAAAAATGGTTTCTCTTTGTTCCTCATTTTTTTGCCACGACACTACAATATAAGGACCTCCTAAGAACCAACATTTCACCTTCCATTTCCGGATTACACACGTCCTCCTCCTCACTTGTCACTTTTATCATGTTCTATCTCCAAAAGAGATTCTTTTTCCAACTCGTCTATCTCCTCTATATCCCTTATAGTCATGATTCTTTTAGTAGGACAATTAGCTTGGAAATGACCATAACCTTGACACTTAAAACATTTCACTTTCAAAGTTTTATCATCTGAAACTTTCTCCTTATCTTTCTTAGTGAAATCTGGTTTTTTGTTCTTATCAAAGTTACTAGTACTAGAATTAGCTTTAAAAGTACTAAATGGCTTTGAATAAGACTTACTTGTAACTGCTTTCTTCTTTTGGCTATCGATTTTGAGAGCCACTTTGCAAGCTTCATCGAAAGTAAGGTATGGATACACCTCGACTTTCTCTCGTACATCTTCGTTTAGGCCTCCTAAGAACCGGCCTAATTTTTGCTCCTCCATCTCTTCTATTTCACAAACAATGGAAAGCTTCTCAAATTCCTTGATGTACTCTTCCATGGACATGGCGCCTTGCTTGAGGGTAGACCATCTAACGTACTGATTTTGCTTGTAGTTAGTTGGAACAAAACGCTTCCTCAATTGCTTCTTCAATTTCTCCCATGTAGCAATCTTGGATTGGTTCTCCTTCACCCTTTGTCTCTTCATACCTTCTAACCAAATGGATGCATATTTGGTTAACTTCAAAACAGCTACCTTGTACTTCCTCTCATTCGGGGTGTCTTTGTATTCAAAGAAACGTTCTAAAGACCGCTCCCATTCAAAATACACTTCTGGATCACTAGTTCCATCAAATTCATGAACTTCAATCTTTAACCCTCTATTATCAGCCTTAGAACTCCTCTCTTCCTCATTAGATTTCTTTTTGAACATTTCTAAGGTTAATTGGGTCATCATCTCTTGTAATGCTTCGTTTTGCCTAGCTAGTGCTTCTAACATGGCGTCTCTCCTAGCATTATCACTTATCTCGTCTCCCATTTCAGAACTGAGCTCTTGATACCACTTGAAACGAACACAACTCAACTAAGAATAGTGTTTAGGATAGAATTGAATTCAAGCTAAAAGAATCACTCTTAAAGCTAGTAATTCGGTTTTTAGTTAAGGAAGTGAATCACTCTCGACCTTAATCTAAAAGGATCTTAATTAACAAAATAAGTGAATCACTCTCAAATCTTGTTAATTGGGTTTGAACTCTTGTAGTTTTACCTCCCAAGAAATTCGTGCAAATTAGAGTTAAAAACACTCGGTTCTTAATCTTTAAACACAACGGTTTATAACAATGTTTTTCAACAACCAAAACTAATCTGCATTCATAATCAAGATTACATACTTATAGTACAAGAGTTAAAAGCTTAAAACACCAACTATTACATCTAATACACTAAGGAGAATTAAACAAAGCATTTAAAGTACAAAAGATCTTCTAAGGCTAGCCGAAATCAGCACCTCCATTCTCCTAGCCTTTTGCTCCTATTGGATGCTTTAAAATGGCTGCAAACCAATGCAAAGATTACCTATGCTTGAAGTAGTTTCCTTCCATGTGTGAATCATCATCATTGTTGCCTAAAATGTGGCTGCCCAAATCAGAAGAAAAGAGGGACAGAAAAACGCTGCAATGCAGCCCCTTTTTCTTTCCTCCATTCATGTCCTTTCCTCCTTGCTTAGGAAAGGTTGTAATTGGACCCCTTGCTGTAGGCTTCTTGGTAAGCATGAATAAGCAAGGTGCTTCACCTACTAGCTTCATTAGATCATCCATTGCATCACAAAACCATCATGAAAACCGTAGCTTCTAACAAAAAGAACGACTGATTTTTCTTTCTTTGGTGCTAAGTGATTTCAAAGCATGTTTAGTGAGAGTTAAGCATGTTTAAGACTAAACTAACACTAACTAATATTAAGCACCTCAAGCACACACCTCCCCAACACCCATGGGCAGCTGCTAGCTTACTTATCTTCTCTTCCATGATTGCTTAGCATGATTACGTTAGTACTAATCTTTAGGCCATGAATCTCTCCTTTGTTGTGATTGAGATTAGTACTTAGTAATACCTCTTGATTTGCAACTGATTTCGTATCAACACTTGAGTAAGTTATAATGTAATTAAATTGAACGAAGGAGTAATCTAATAACTACATAAAACACTTGAGTAAGTTATAATGTAATTGAATTGATTGAATGAGTTATTCAAATAACTAAATAAAACACTCGAGTTTAATTTGTAATTGAATTCAAAGAAGGAGTTAATCTAATAACTACATAAAACACTCGAGTAAGTTATAATGTAATTGAATTGAACGAATGAGTTAATCTAATAACAAAATAAAACACTGGACTAAGTTATAATGTAGTTGAATTGATTGAATGAGTTAATCAAATAACTAAATAAAACACTCGAGTAAATTATTATGTAATTGAATTCAAAGAAAGAGTTAATCTAATAACTACATAAAACACTCGAGTAAGTTATAATGTAATTGAATTGAACGAATGAGTTAATCTAATAACTAAGTAAAACACTCGAGTAACTTATAATGTAATTGAATTGAACGAAGGAGTTAATCTAATAACTACATAAAACACTCGAGTAAGTTATAATGTAATTGAATTGAACGAATGAGTTAATCTAATAACTAAGTAAAACACTCTAGTAAGTTATAATGTAATTGAATTGAACGAAGGAGTTAATCTAATAACTACATAAAACACTTGTGTAAGTTATAATGTAATTGAATTGAACGAAGGAGTTAATCTAATAAATACATAAAACACTTGAGTAAGTTATAGTGTAATTGAATTGAACGAAGGAGTTAATCAAATAACTATATAAAACACTCGAGTAAGTTATAATGTGAATTGATAGAAGGAGTAAATCTAATAACTACATAAAACACCTAAGTAAGTTATAATGTAATTGAATTGATTGAATGAGTTAATCAAATAACTAAATAAAACACACGAGTAAATTATTATGTAATTGAATTCAAAGAAGGAGTTAATCTAATAATTTCATAAAACACTCGAGTAAAGTTATAATGTAATTGAATTGAACGAATGAGTTAATCTAATAACAAAATAAAACACTCGAGTAAGTTATAATATAATTGAATTGATTGAATGATTTAATCAAATAACTAAATAAAACACTCGAGTAAATTATTATGTAATTGAATTCAAAGAAAGGAGTTAATCTAATAACTACATAAAACACTCGAGTATTTATAATGTAATTGAATTGAACGAATGGGTCAATCTAATAACTAAATAAAATACTCGAGTAAGTTATAATGTAATTGAATTGAACGAAGGAGTTAATCTAATAACTACATAAAACACTTGTGTAACTTATAATGTAATTGAATTGAACGAATGAGTTAATCTAATAACTACATAAAACACTTGAGTAAGTTATAATGTAATTGAATTGAACGAATGAGTTAATCTAATAACTACATAAAACACTTGAGTAAGTTATAATGTAATTGAATTGAACGAAGGAGTTAATATAATAACTACATAAAACACTTGAGTAAGTTATAATGTAATTGAATTGATTGAATGAGTTACTCAAATAACTAAATAAAACACTCGAGTAAATTATTATGTAATTGAATTCAAAGAAGGAGTTAATCTAATAACTACATAAAACACTCGAGTAAGTTATAATGTAATTGAATTGAACGAATGAGTTAATCTAATAACTAAGTAAAACACTCGAGTAAGTTATAATGTAATTGAATTGAACGAAGGAGTTAATCTAATAACTACATAAAACACTTGTGTAAGTTATAATGTAATTGAATTGAACGAAGGAGTTAATCTAATAACTACATAAAACACTTGAGTAAGTTATAATGTAATTGAATTGAACGAAGGAGTTAATCTAATAACTAAATAAAACACTCGAGTAAGTTATAATGTAATTGAATTGATAGAAGGAGTAAATCTAATAACTACATAAAACACTTGAGTAAGTTATAATGTAATTGAATTGATTGAATGAGTTAATCAAATAACTAAATAAAACACACGAGTAAATTATTATGTAATTGAATTCAAAGAAGGAGTTAATCTAATAACTTCATAAAACACTCGAGTAAAGTTATAATGTAATTGAATTGAACGAATGAGTTAATCTAATAACTAAATAAAACACTCGAGTAAGTTATAATATAATTGAATTGATTGAATGAGTTAATCAAATAACTAAATAAAACACTCGAGTAAATTATTATGTAATTGAATTCAAAGAAGGAGTTAATCTAATAACTACATAAAACACTCGAGTAATTTATAATGTAATTGAATTGAACGAATGGGTCAATCAAATAACTAAATAAAACACTCGAGTAAGTTATAATGTGAATTGATACGAAGGAGTTAATCTAATAACTACATAAAACACTTGAGTAAGTTATAATGTAATTGAATTGATTGAATGAGTTAATCAAATAACTAAATAAAACACACGAGTAAATTATTATGTAATTGAATTCAAAGAAGGAGTTAATCTAATAACTACATAAAACACTCGAGTAAAGTTATAATGTAATTGAATTGAACGAATGAGTTAATCTAATAACTAAATAAAACACTCGAGTAAGTTATAATGTAATTGAATTGAACGAATGAGTTAATCAAATAACTAAATAAAACACTCGAGTAAATTATTATGTAATTGAATTCAAAGAAGGAGTTAATCTAATAACTACATAAAACACTCGAGTAATTTATAATGTAATTGAATTGAACGAATGAGTTAATCTAATAACTAAATAAAACACTCGAGTAAGTTATAATGTAATTGAATTGAACGAAGGAGTTAATCTAATAACTACATAAAACACTTGAGTAAGTTATAATGTAATTGAATTGAACGAATGAGTTAATCTAATAACTACATAAAACACTTGAGTAAGTTATAATGTAATTGAATTGAACGAATGAGTTAATCTAATAACTACATAAAACACTTGAGTAAGTTATAATGTAATTGAATTGAACGAAGGAGTTAATCTAATAACTACATAAAACACTGGAGTAAGTTATAATGTAATTGAATTGATTGAATGAGTTAATCAAATAACTAAATAAAACACTCGAGTAAATTATTATGTAATTGAATTCAAAGAAGGAGTTAATCTAATAACTACATAAAACACTCGAGTAAGTTATAATGTAATTGAATTGAACGAATGAGTTAATCTAATAACTAAGTAAAACACTCGAGTAAGTTATAATGTAATTGAATTGAACGAAGGAGTTAATCTAATAACTACATAAAACACTTGTGTAAGTTATAATGTAATTGAATTGAACGAAGGAGTTAATCTAATAACTACATAAAACACTTGAGTAAGTTATAATGTAATTGAATTGAACGAAGGAGTTAATCAAATAACTAAATAAAACACTCGAGTAAGTTATAATGTAATTGAATTGATAGAAGGAGTAAATCTAATAACTACATAAAACACTTGAGTAAGTTATAATGTAATTGAATTGATTGAATGAGTTAATCAAATAACTAAATAAAACACTTGAGTAAGTTATTATGTAATTGAATTGAACGAAGGAGTTAATCAAATAACTAAATAAAACACTCGAGTAAAGTTATAATGTAATTGAATTGAACGAATGAGTTAATCAAATAACTAAATAAAACACTCGAGTAAGTTATAATGTAATTGAATTGATTGAATGAGTTAATCAAATAACTAAATAAAACACTCGAGTAAATTATTATGTAATTGAATTCAAAGAAGGAGTTAATCTAATAACTACATAAAACACTCGAGTAATTTATAAAGTAATTGAATTGAACGAATGGGTTAATCAAATTACTAAATAAAACACTCGAGTAAGTTATAATGTAATTGAATTGAACGAAGGAGTTAATCTAATAACTACATAAAACACTTGAGTAAGTTATAATGTAATTGAATTGAACGAATGAGTTAATCAAATAACTAAATAAAACACTCGAGTAAGTTTTTATGTAATTGAATTCAAGAAGGAGTTAATCTAATAACTACATAAAACACTCGAGTAAAGTTATAATGTAATTGAATTGAACGAATGAGTTAATCTAATAACTAAATAAAACACTCGAGTAAGTTATAATGTAATTGAATTGATTGAATGAGTTAATCAAATAACTAAATAAAACACTCGAGTAAATTATTATGTAATTGAATTCAAAGAAGGAGTTAATCTAACAACTACATAAAACACTCGAGTAATTTATAATGTAATTGAATTGAACGAATGAGTTAATCTAATAACTAAATAAAACACTGGAGTAAGTTATAATGTAATTGAATTGATTGAATGAGTTAATCAAATAACTAAATAAAACACTCGAGTAAATTATTATGTAATTGAATTCAAAGAAAGAGTTAATCTAATAACTACATAAAACACTCGAGTAAGTTATAATGTAATTGAATTGAACGAATGAGTTAATCTAATAACTAAGTAAAACACTCGAGTAAGTTATAATGTAATTGAATTGAACGAAGGAGTTAATCTAATAACTACATAAAACACTTGTGTAAGTTATAATGTAATTGAATTGAACGAAGGAGTTAATCTAATAACTACATAAAACACTTGAGTAAGTTATAATGTAATTGAATTGAACGAAGGAGTTAATCAAATAACTAAATAAAACACTCGAGTAAGTTATAATGTAATTGAATTGATAGAAGGAGTAAATCTAATAACTACATAAAACACTTGAGTAAGTTATAATGTAATTGAATTGATTGAATGAGTTAATCAAATAACTAAATAAAACACACGAGTAAATTATTATGTAATTGAATTCAAAGAAGGAGTTAATCTAATAACTTCATAAAACACTCGAGTAAAGTTATAATGTAATTGAATTGAACGAATGAGTTAATCTAATAACTAAATAAAACACTCGAGTAAGTTATAATATAATTGAATTGATTGAATGAGTTAATCAAATAACTAAATAAAACACTCGAGTAAATTATTATGTAATTGAATTCAAAGAAGGAGTTAATCTAATAACTACATAAAACACTCGAGTATTTATAATGTAATTGAATTGAACGAATGGGTCAATCTAATAACTAAATAAAACACTCGAGTAAGTTATAATGTAATTGAATTGAACGAAGGAGTTAATCTAATAACTACATAAAACACTTGTGTAACTTATAATGTAATTGAATTGAACGAATGAGTTAATCAAATAACTAAATAAAATACTTGAGTAAGTTATTATGTAATTGAATTGAACGAAGGAGTTAATCAAATAACTAAATAAAACACTCGAGTAAGTTATTATGTAATTGAATTGAACGAATGAGTTAATCAAATAACTAAATAAAACACTTGAGTAAGTTATAATGTAATTGAATTGAACGAAGGAGTTAATCTAATAACTACATAAAACACTTGAGTAAGTTATAATGTAATTGAATTGAACGAATGAGTTAATCTAATAACTACATAAAACACTTGAGTAAGTTATAATGTAATTGAATTGAACGAATGGGTCAATCTAATAACTAAATAAAACACTCGAGTAAGTTATAATGTAATTGAATTGAACGAAGGAGTAATCTAATAACTACATAAAACACTTGTGTAACTTATAATGTAATTGAATTGAACGAATGAGTTAATCAAATAACTAAATAAAATACTTGAGTAAGTTATTATGTAATTGAATTGAACGAAAGAGTTAATCAAATAACTAAGTAAAACACTTGAGTAAGTTATTATGTAATTGAATTGAACGAAGTAGTTAATCAAATAACTAAATTAAACACTCGAGTAAATTATTATGTAATTGAATTGAACGAATGAGTTAATCAAATAACTAAATAAAACACTTGAGCAAGTTATAATGTAATTGAATTGAACGAAGGAGTTAATCTAATAACTACATAAAACACTTGAGTAAGTTATAATGTAATTGAATTGAACGAATGAGTTAATCTAATAACTACATAAAACACTTGAGTAAGTTATAATGTAATTGAATTGAACGAAGGAGTTAATCTAATAACTACATAAAACACTTGAGTAAGTTATAATGTAATTGAATTGATTGAATGAGTTAATCAAATAACTAAATAAAACACTCGAGTAAATTATTATGTAATTGAATTCAAAGAAGGAGTTAATCTAATAACTACATAAAACACTCGAGTAAGTTATAATGTAATTGAATTGAACGAATGAGTTAATCTAATAACTAAATAAAACACTGGAGTAAGTTATAATGTAATTGAATTGATTGAATGAGTTAATCAAATAACTAAATAAAACACTCGAGTAAATTATTATGTAATTGAATTCAAAGAAAGAGTTAATCTAATAACTACATAAAACACTCGAGTAAGTTATAATGTAATTGAATTGAACGAATGAGTTAATCTAATAACTAAATAAAACACTCGAGTAAGTTATAATGTAATTGAATTGAACGAAGGAGTTAATCTAATAACTACATAAAACACTTGAGTAAGTTATAATGTAATTGAATTGAACGAATGAGTTAATCTAATAACTAAATAAAACACTCGAGTAAGTTATAATGTAATTGAATTGAACGAAGGAGTTAATCAAATAACTAAGTAAAACACTTGAGTAAGTTATTATGTAATTGAATTGAACGAAGTAGTTAATCAAATAACTAAATTAAACACTCGAGTAAATTATTATGTAATTGAATTGAACGAATGAGTTAATCAAATAACTAAATAAAACACTTGAGCAAGTTATAATGTAATTGAATTGAACGAAGGAGTTAATCTAATAACTACATAAAACACTTGAGTAAGTTATAATGTAATTGAATTGAACGAATGAGTTAATCTAATAACTACATAAAACACTTGAGTAAGTTATAATGTAATTGAATTGAACGAAGGAGTTAATCTAATAACTACATAAAACACTTGAGTAAGTTATAATGTAATTGAATTGATTGAATGAGTTAATCAAATAACTAAATAAAACACTCGAGTAAATTATTATGTAATTGAATTCAAAGAAGGAGTTAATCTAATAACTACATAAAACACTCGAGTAAGTTATAATGTAATTGAATTGAACGAATGAGTTAATCTAATAACTAAATAAAACACTCGAGTAAGTTATAATGTAATTGAATTGAACGAAGGAGTTAATCTAATAACTACATAAAACACTTGTGTAAGTTATAATGTAATTGAATTGAACGAAGGAGTTAATCTAATAACTACATAAAACACTTGAGTAAGTTATAATGTAATTGAATTGAACGAAGGAGTTAATCAAATAACTAAATAAAACACTCGAGTAAGTTATAATGTAATTGAATTGATAGAAGGAGTAAATCTAATAACTACATAAAACACTTGAGTAAGTTATAATGTAATTGAATTGATTGAATGAGTTAATCAAATAACTAAATAAAACACACGAGTAAATTATTATGTAATTGAATTCAAAGAAGGAGTTAATCTAATAACTTCATAAAACACTCGAGTAAAGTTATAATGTAATTGAATTGAACGAATGAGTTAATCTAATAACTACATAAAACACTTGAGTAAGTTATAATGTAATTGAATTGAACGAAGGAGTAATCTAATAACTACATAAAACACTTGAGTAAGTTATAATGTAATTGAATTGATTGAATGAGTTAATCAAATAACTAAATAAAACACTCGAGTAAATTATTATGTAATTGAATTCAAAGAAGGAGTTAATCTAATAACTACATAAAACACTCGAGTAAGTTATAATGTAATTGAATTGAACGAATGAGTTAATCTAATAACTAAGTAAAACACTCGAGTAAGTTATAATGTAATTGAATTGAACGAAGGAGTTAATCTAATAACTACATAAAACACTTGTGTAAGTTATAATGTAATTGAATTGAACGAAGGAGTTAATCTAATAACTACATAAAACACTTGAGTAAGTTATAATGTAATTGAATTGAACGAAGGAGTTAATCAAATAACTAAATAAAACACTCGAGTAAGTTATAATGTAATTGAATTGATAGAAGGAGTAAATCTAATAACTACATAAAACACTTGAGTAAGTTATAATGTAATTGAATTGATTGAATGAGTTAATCAAATAACTAAATAAAACACACGAGTAAATTATTATGTAATTGAATTCAAAGAAGGAGTTAATCTAATAACTTCATAAAACACTCGAGTAAAGTTATAATGTAATTGAATTGAACGAATGAGTTAATCTAATAACTAAATAAAACACTTGAGTAAGTTATAATATAATTGAATTGATTGAATGAGTTAATCAAATAACTAAATAAAACACTCGAGTAAATTATTATGTAATTGAATTCAAAGAAGGAGTTAATCTAATAACTACATAAAACACTCGAGTAATTTATAATGTAATTGAATTGAACGAATGGGTTAATCAAATAACTAAATAAAACACTCGAGTAAGTTATAATGTGAATTGAATTGAACGAAGGAGTAAATCTAATAACTACATAAAACACTTGAGTAAGTTATAATGTAATTGAATTGATCGAATGAGTTAATCAAATAACTAAATAAAACACACGAGTAAATTATTATGTAATTGAATTCAAGAAGGAGTTAATCTAATAACTACATAAAACACTCGAGTAAAGTTATAATGTAATTGAATTGAACGAATGAGTTAATGTAATAACTAAATAAAACACTCGAGTAAGTTATAATATAATTGAATTGATTGAATGAGTTAATCAAATAACTAAATAAAACACTCGAGTAAATTATTATGTAATTGAATTCAAAGAAGGAGTTAATCTAATAACTACATAAAACACTCGAGTATTTATAATGTAATTGAATTGAACGAATGGGTCAATCAAATAACTAAATAAAACACTCGAGTAAGTTATAATGTGAATTGATAGAAGGAGTAAATCTAATAACTACATAAAACACTTGAGTAAGTTATAATGTAATTGAATTGATTGGATGAGTTAATCAAATAACTAAATAAAACACACGAGTAAATTATTATGTAATTGAATTCAAAGGAGTTAATCTAATAATTTCATAAAACACTCGAGTAAGTTATAATGTAATTGAATTGAACGAATGAGTTAATCTAATAACAAAATAAAACACTCGAGTAAGTTATAATGTAATTGAATTGATTGAATGAGTTAATCAATTAACTAAATTAAACACTCGAGTGAATTATTATGTAATTGAATTCAAAGAAGGAGTTAATCTAACAACTACATAAAACACTCGAGCAATTTATAATGTAATTGAATTGAACGAATGAGTTAATCTAATAACTAAATAAAACACTAGAGTAAGTTATAATGTAATTGAATTGATTGAATGAGTTAATCAAATAACTAAATAAAACACTCGAGTAAATTATTATGTAATTGAATTCAAAGAAAGAGTTAATCTAATAACTACATAAAACACTCGAGTAAGTTATAATGTAATTGAATTGAACGAATGAGTTAATCTAATAACTAAGTAAAACACTCGAGTAAGTTATAATGTAATTGAATTGAACGAAGGAGTTAATCTAATAACTACATAAAACACTTGTGTAAGTTATAATGTAATTGAATTGAACGAAGAGTTAATCTAATAACTACATAAAACACTTGAGTAAGTTATAATGTAATTGAATTGAACGAAGGAGTTAATCAAATAACTAAATAAAACACTCGAGTAAGTTATAATGTAATTGAATTGATAGAAGGAGTAAATTGTTGTATAATTAGAGTAGCACTCGAATCATACAAGAAGAAATAGAAGAGACAACCTAGAACTTGAATCCACAAGCTTCGGTTGAATGGCAAAACTTTCGAACTACTTGGATAAGACACACCACCAAGTAATCTAAAAGCTCCTAAGAACACAAATTGACTTGCCAAAGTTAATTAAGCATAGGCACTAAACACTTGATTCTAATCCAAGAATGCAAAGTATTAAGCAAGAAGAAAAACACTCGGTTTTGTTTTAAGTCATAAAAGTCATGTCTATTTCATTCATGAAGTCCGGTTTATATAGGACTTGTTACAACTTAATTTTCTGATTTTCTAAACAAAATAATTAAGGAAATAATCAACCACTAACTACATGATCAACTAGTGCTTAACTTCCACTAAGACATGTACAATCATGGTCTAAATCGTGGGAGTAGTGGATGTTTCCACTAACTAAGCCACAACGGCTTCCTTGAACATGCTTCAACTGATCCCTATATTTGTGGCGCCTCTTTCCCATGATGGCCGTGTGTTTTTGCTGAGTTCAAACACTCCAATCCAAGCTAGGACTCCACTTATGCACGCCTAAAGAATAGGGAGTTGAGTTTGTTGGGAAGAACGTGTGAATAAGGAGTTACAACAAACTCCTATTTTCTTGCCTTGTGCTTGCTGCTTGTTCCTATCCTCATTGCACGTCCCCCTTACACGTCTTCCACTTCATTAACATGTCCTAATACAATTCAAACTAAGTAGTACAAATTGCATAAGGATTACAAGACTCCATTACACCAAGGACTCTTACAAACGGATTAAAATGCAAAACAAAGAACACTCCTATGGACTTAAGGACTCCTAGTTTATTCGAATGAAAAAAACAAAGAAAGCAAGAAATGATATAACTTAATGAATCAAATTAAAGACCTCCATGAAAGAAGCATTTAATTCATCAAGTTTAAGAAGGAAGATACAATCACCAACTAAATGAATTAGCTTTGTATCCTTGACAACCATCAATGGTGATGAAGGCTCGACACCATCTACAACATCCTTCCCTTGTTGGGAAAAGTTTGACCTCAAACTTGGAAGATCACCTTCATCTTCATAGAAAGGACTAAGATCCGACACATTGAAAGAAGAAGAAACACCATAATCACCTGGTAATTCGATCTTGTAGACATTAGGATTGATCTTCTCAAGAACTTTAAAGGGACCATCGGTTCTAGGGCTTAACTTTGAACGCCTCTTGGAAGGAAAACGTTCCTTCCTTAGATGAATCCATACCCAATCTCCAGGAGTAAATTGAACATCATGCTTTCTTTTGTCAATTCGTGCCTTAATCTTCTCATTGGCACGGATGATTCTGGCTCTCACAAGTTCATGAATCTTCTTGATCTCCTTAGCACGTTCATCAGCCTCCTTGCTAAATTTGTCTCGAATTGGAAGGGGAGCCAAATCAAGAGGAGTACATGGATTGATCCCATAGACAATTTCAAAGGGACTCAAACCAGTAATCTTATGAGGCACCCTATTATATGCAAATTCAGCATGGGGTAGCATGTCTTCCCATTGCCTTGGACTCTTAGTAGCTAGAGCCCTTAACAAAGTTCCCAAGGTTCGATTAGTTACCTCAGTTTGGCCGTCGGTTTGTGGATGAGATGATGTGCTAAACTTCAACTTTGTTCCCATCTTCTTCCACAATGTAAGCCAAAAATGACTTAGGAACTTAGTATCCCGATCACTCACCATGCTTCTTGGAACTCCATGTAGGCGAACCACCTCTTTGAAGTACAATAGTGCCGTTTGAACCGCATCATGAGTAGTATGGCTAGGGATGAAATGAGCCATCTTTGAGAACCTATCAACCACCACCATCACAGCATCCTTGTTGTGTCTTGTTCTAGGAAGCCCCGTGATAAAATCAAGGCTAATGTCCTCCCATGGTGCTTGAGGTGTAGGGAGAGGTAAGTGTTGACCTTGAGGAAGAGAGTGACCTTTGGCGTGTTGGCAAGCCACACACCTTTTGACAATGTACTCGACATCCTTCATCAACCTAGGCCAAAAGAAATAATCACTCACCAATGTATAGGTCTTCTCAATGCCAAAGTGTCCGGCAAGGCCACCTTCATGAAATTCTCGAATGAGTGATTCCCTCACACTATGTTTAGGCACGCATAGTCTCTTGTTCTTGAATAGGAATCCATCATAAACATGATAATCTCCATGAGCATGAACTTGACATTTTTCGAACAATTCTCCAAAATCCGGATCATCAACATATCCTTCCTTCAATACTTCCAAACCAATGACTCGGTTTCTAAGAGAAGTAAGCAATAAGTACCTTCTTGACAAGGCATCAGCACCCTTGTTCATCTTTCCGGATTTGTGCTTGATCACAAAATGGTAAGCTTGCAAAAACTCTACCCACTTGGCATGGCGTGGCTGAAGTTTTTGTTGGCTTTGCAAGTATTTGAGGGCCTCATGATCCGAATGCAATATGAACTCCTTTGCAATCAAATAGTGCCGCCAATGATCAAGGGACCTCACAAGAGCATAGAACTCTTTGTCATAGGTAGAATACCTCCTCTTAGCTTCATTCAATTTTTCACTAAAGTAGGCTATGGGGCGTCCACTTTGTGAAAGGACCGCACCAATACCAACTCCAGAAGCATCACACTCCACTTCGAAGATGTCTTCAAAGCTAGGTAAAGCCAAAATAGGGGCGGTTGTGAGTCGAAGCTTCACCTCTTCAAAAGCCTTGTGTGCTTGAGGACTCCATTCAAATTGCTTGAGCTTAGTAATTTCAGTAATAGGAGCCATTAAAGTACTAAAATCTCGAACAAACCTTCGATAAAAAGAAGCTAGACCATGGAAACTTCTTACTTGTTGGATGGAACATGGAGTAGGCCATTCACGAATGGCTTGTACCTTCTTCTCATCTACTTCAATGCCTTCGTGTGAGACTAGGAAACCAAGAAAGGCAACCTGATTTGAGAAGAAATGACACTTCTCAAGGTTTCCATAGAGTTGTTCCTTTTCCAAAACTTCACATACTTGGTGTAGATGATCAACATGCTCCAATTCATTCTTGCTATACACCAATATGTCATCAAAGTACACTACTACAAACCGACCAAGAAAAGGTTTCAAGGTTTGGTTCATCAATCTCATAAATGTGCTTGGTGCATTTGACAATCCAAATGGCATGACTAACCATTCATACAAGCCTTCCTTTGTTTTAAAGGCTGTCTTCCACTCATCCCCTTCATGGATTCGAATTTGATGATAACCACTCCTTAGGTCTATCTTTGAGAATACTTTCGAACCATGCAAATCATCTAAAAGATCATTCAATCTTGGAATTGGAAATCGATACTTTATAGTGATTTTGTTGATGGCCCTACTATCAACACACATTCGCCACTCTCCATTCTTCTTAGGCACGAGTAATGTAGGGACAGCACAAGGGCTAAGAGACTCCCTAATCAAGCCTTTCACTTTCAATTCTTCCACTTGCCTCCTTATTTCTTCAGTTTCTTTAGGATTTGTCCTATAAGCAGGTTTGTTAGGTAGGCTAACTCCGGGAATAAGGTCTATTTTGTGTTGGATGTCTCTTTTTGGGGGTAGGCCAGGGGGTATTTCTTGTGGAAAAACGTGTTTGAATTGTTTGAGCAAAGGGGTTAACAAGGGGTGTTGTGGTTCGGGTGTTGGATGAGGGGCTTGGTCTAAACCACTCAAGATGAGTTCTTGAAATGATTCATACTCATGATAAGATGATTTGATGAGGGTAGTTAGGGACACTGGTTTCTTTGTGTGGTTGTTGGTTTGCTCCCTTTGTCGAGGATACAAAGGAGTTAACACTATCTTCTTTTGATTTTTCACAAAAGCATATGTGTTCTTATAGCCATCATGAATCACCTTTCTATCAAACATCCATGGTCTTCCCAATAGGACATGGCAGGCGTCCATGGGAATGACATCACACCACAATTCCTCACTATAC
Source organism: Beta lomatogona (assembly GCA_947646795.1). Taxonomy (NCBI): domain Eukaryota; kingdom Viridiplantae; phylum Streptophyta; class Magnoliopsida; order Caryophyllales; family Amaranthaceae; genus Beta; species Beta lomatogona. The sequence continues at coordinate 121,648 of CANSNZ010001107.1, forward strand.
TCCTTTCCAATGGTGAAAGCCAGCAATACACGTGAAGAAACGTGTATCCCCTTTCCTTGATTCAACCATTGTATCACATATGGACTAGGATGGGGAGTAGTAGTCAAGTTTAATTTAGTAACCAATGTTTGAGAAGCCACATTAGTGCAACTACCACCATCTATTATTAATGAACATACCTTGCCTCCTATGGTGCACCTCGTATGAAAGATGGCCTCCCTTTGCATTTGGTCTTCATTAGTAGCTAGGCCACTAAGAGTTCTTCTCACCACTAGACATTCACCATCATCAGGGCCAATGTATCGTCCCTCTTCTTCCTCCTCTACATTCTCCTCCTCCTCCTCTTCTTCATAATCATCATTTATGGCTTCATACTCCGCAAGAGTTATGACTTTCTTGTTAGGACATTCAGAGGCAATGTGCCCTAGTCCTTGACATCTATAACACCTTCGAGGGGTGCTTGGCACATTAGGTTTAGTTTCAATCTTTTGGGGTGGTTTAGAAGAGTAGGATGTGTTTGGTTTAGAAAGGGTTGTGTTTGGTTTAGAGTATGGGGTGGGTTTGGTAAAAGTTCGAGAAGAATCCCATTTACCTTTGGATTTGTTTTTGTTTTGGCGTTCCACTTTGTGAGCTAATAGAACTAGCTCCTCTAGGGTTGAGTAGGAGTGTAATTCAACCACATTGGCAATGGAAGATTCCAAACCTCCTAAGAAACGCACCAATGTTTGAGGCTCATCCTCCATTACATCACATTTCATGATGTAGGCCTCGAACTCCCTTGCATACTCTTCAACTGTTTTGCTTCCTTGGTTAAGGTGATGAAACTTTGAGAAATTCTCTTGCACATAGTAAGTTGGCAAGAACTTCTGTTTAAGAAGCTTCTTCATCTTCTCCCAACTCCTTACTTTCTCCTTTCCCAATCTTTCCCTCTTGGCACACACACTTGCCCACCAAGTTGAGGCATACTTCCTCAATTTCAATGCTACAAGCTTCACTCTCTTGTCCTCCGGAATTTGCTTGTAATCAAACACTCTCTCAATGGTTCTAAGCCATTCTACAAACTCATCAGGATCAAGTTTGCCATCATAATCAGGTATGTCAACCTTAATGTCATTAGAAGGTCGAGGATTAGGCCTTCTAGGACGCAAGGTTACATCACTAGCATCATCCGAATCATCACCTCCTTCTCGTTGGTGATTGAGTCGAATTGAGAGCTGCCTTACTTGGTCTTGTAACAAGGCCATTCTAGCATCACTCTCTCTCCTTTCTTCTTCTAATATCCTCATTGTCTCACGCCAATTGGTAGGGGGATTAGTTTCATCTCCCATGGCTAAAACAAGGTAAAAAGGGGTTGTTTGTGTTTGCGGTTTAGGGTGGGGGTTTGGGGACGAGGTTGGGGAAGTGTTTGGGGTTGAATGGTGATGGAAATGGTTAGGATTTAGGCTCAGCTCTGATACCAAGATGTTGTATAATTAGAGTAGCACTCGAATCATACAAGAAGAAATAGAAGAGACAACCTAGAACTTGAATCCACAAGCTTCGGTTGAATGGCAAAACTTTCGAACTACTTGGATAAGACACACCACCAAGTAATCTAAAAGCTCCTAAGAACACAAATTAACTTGCCAAAGTTAATTAAGCATAGGCACTAAACACTTGATTCTAATCCAAGAATGCAAAGTATTAAGCAAGAAGAAAAACACTCGGTTTTGTTTTAAGTCATAAAAGTCATGTCTATTTCATTCATGAAGTCCGGTTTATATAGGACTTGTTACAACTTAATTTTCTGATTTTCTAAACAAAATAATTAAGGAAATAATCAACCACTAACTACATGATCAACTAGTGCTTAACTTCCACTAAGACATGTACAATCATGGTCTAAATCGTGGGAGTAGTGGATGTTTCCACTAACTAAGCCACAACGGCTTCCTTGAACATGCTTCAACTGATCCCTATATTTGTGGCGCCTCTTTCCCATGATGGCCGTGTGTTTTTGCTGAGTTCAAACACTCCAATCCAAGCTAGGACTCCACTTATGCACGCCTAAAGAATAGGGAGTTGAGTTTGTTGGGAAGAACGTGTGAATAAGGAGTTACAACAAACTCCTATTTTCTTGCCTTGTGCTTGCTGCTTGTTCCTATCCTCATTGCACGTCCCCCTTACACGTCTTCCACTTCATTAACATGTCCTAATACAATTCAAACTAAGTAGTACAAATTGCATAAGGATTACAAGACTCCATTACACTAAGGACTCTTACAAACGGATTAAAATGCAAAACAAAGAACACTCCTATGGACTTAAGGACTCCTAGTTTATTCGAATGAAAAAACAAAGAAAGCAAGAAATGATATAACTTAATGAATCAAATTAAAGACCTCCATGAAAGAAGCATTTAATTCATCAAGTTTAAGAAGGAAGATACAATCACCAACTAAATGAATTAGCTTTGTATCCGTGACAACCATCAATGGTGATGAAGGCTCGACACCATCTACAACATAAATCTAATAACTACATAAAACACTTGAGTAAGTTATAATGTAATTGAATTGATTGAATGAGTTAATCAAATAACTAAATAAAACACACGAGTAAATTATTATGTAATTGAATTCAAAGAAGGAGTTAATCTAATAACTTCATAAAACACTCGAGTAAAGTTATAATGTAATTGAATTGAACGAATGAGTTAATCTAATAACTAAATAAAACACTCGAGTAAGTTATAATATAATTGAATTGATTGAACGAGTTAATCAAATAACTAAATAAAACACTCGAGTAAATTATTATGTAATTGAATTCAAAGAAGGAGTTATTCTAATAACTACATAAAACACTCGAGTATTTATATTGTAATTGAATTGAAAGAATGGGTCAATCAAATAACTAAATAAAACACCCGAGTAAGTTATAATGTAATTGAATTGAACGAAGGAGTTAATCTAATAACTACATATAACACTTGTGTAACTTATAATGTAATTGAATTGAACGAATGAGTTAATCAAATAACTAAATAAAATACTTGAGTAAGTTATTATGTAATTGAATTGAACGAAGTAGTTAATCAAATAACTAAATTAAACACTCGAGTAAATTATTATGTAATTGAATTGAACGAATGAGTTAATCAAGTAACTAAATAAAACACTTGAGCAAGTTATAATGTAATTGAATTGAACGAAGGAGTTAACCTAATAACTACATAAAACACTTGAGTAAGTTATAATGTAATTGAATTGAACGAAAGAGTTAATCTAATAACTACATAAAACACTTGAGTAAGTTATAATGTAATTGAATTGAACGAATGGGTCAATCTAATAACTAAATAAAACACTCGAGTAAGTTATAATGTTATTGAATTGAACGAAGGAGTTAATCTAATAACTACATATAACACTTGTGTAACTTATAATGTAATTGAATTGAACGAATGAGTTAATCAAATAACTAAATAAAATACTTGAGTAAGTTATTATGTAATTGAATTGAACGAAAGAGTTAATCAAATAACTAAGTAAAAAACTTGAGTAAGTTATTATGTAATTGAATTGAACAAAGTAGTTAATGAAATAACTAAATTAAACACTCGAGTAAATTATTATGTAATTGAATTGAACGAATGAGTTAATCAAATAACTAAATAAAACACTTGAGCAAGTTATAATGTAATTGAATTGAACGAAGGAGTTAAACTAATAACTACATAAAACACTTGAGTAAGTTATAATGTAATTGAATTGAACGAATGAGTTAATCTAATAACTATATAAAACACTTGAGTAAGTTATAATGTAATTAAATTGAACGAAGGAGTAATCTAATAACTACATAAAACACTTGAGTAAGTTATAATGTAATTGAATTGATTGAATGAGTTACTCAAATAACTAAATAAAACACTCGAGTAAATTAATATGTAATTGAATTCAAAGAAGGAGTTAATCTAATAACTACATAAAACACTCGAGTAAGTTATAATGTAATTGAATTGAACGAATGAGTTAATCTAATAACTAAATAAAACACTTGGAGTAAGTTATAATGTAATTGAATTGATTGAATGAGTTAATCAAATAACTAAATAAAACACTCGAGTAAATTATTATGTAATTGAATTCAAAGAAAGAGTTAATCTAATAACTACATAAAACACTCGAGTAAGTTATAATGTAATTGAATTGAACGAATGAGTTAATCTAATAACTAAATAAAACACTCGAGTAAGTTATAATGTAATTGAATTGAACGAAGGAGTTAATCTAATAACTACATAAAACACTCGTGTAACTTATAATGTAATTGAATTGAACGAATGAGTTAATCTAATAACTAAATAAAACACTCGAGTAAGTTATAATGTAATTGAATTGAACGAAGGAGTTAATCAAATAACTAAGTAAAACACTTGAGTAAGTTATTATGTAATTGAATTGAACGAAGTAGTTAATCAAATAACTAAATTAAACACTCGAGTAAATTATTATGTAATTGAATTGAACGAATGAGTTAATCAAATAACTAAATAAAACACTTGAGCAAGTTATAATGTAATTGAATTGAACGAAGGAGTTAATCTAATAACTACATAAAACACTTGAGTAAGTTATAATGTAATTGAATTGAACGAATGAGTTAATCTAATAACTACATAAAACACTTGAGTAAGTTATAATGTAATTGAATTGAACGAAGGAGTAATATAATAACTACATAAAACACTTGAGTAAGTTATAATGTAATTGAATTGATTGAATGAGTTACTCAAATAACTAAATAAAACACTCGAGTAAATTATTATGTAATTGAATTCAAAGAAGGAGTTAATCTAATAACTACATAAAACACTCGAGTAAGTTATAATGTAATTGAATTGAACGAATGAGTTAATCTAATAACTAAGTAAAACACTCGAGTAAGTTATAATGTAATTGAATTGAACGAAGGAGTTAATCTAATAACTACATAAAACACTTGTGTAAGTTATAATGTAATTGAATTGACGAAGGGTTATCTAATAACTACATAAAACACTTGAGTAAGTTATAATGTAATTGAATTGAACGAAGGAGTTAATCAAATAACTAAATAAAACACTCGAGTAAGTTATAATGTAATTGAATTGATAGAAGGAGTAAATCTAATAACTACATAAAACACTTGAGTAAGTTATAATGTAATTGAATTGATTGAATGAGTTAATCAAATAACTAAATAAAACACACGAGTAAATTATTATGTAATTGAATTCAAAGAAGGAGTTAATCTAATAACTTCATAAAACACTCGAGTAAAGTTATAATGTAATTGAATTGAACGAATGAGTTAATCTAATAACTAAATAAAACACTCGAGTAAGTTATAATATAATTGAATTGATTGAATGAGTTAATCAAATAACTAAATAAAACACTCGAGTAAATTATTATGTAATTGAATTCAAAGAAGGAGTTAATCTAATAACTACATAAAACACTCGAGTATTTATAATGTAATTGAATTGAACGAATGGGTCAATCTAATAACTAAATAAAACACTCGAGTAAGTTATAATGTAATTGAATTGAACGAAGGAGTTAATCTAATAACTACATAAAACACTTGAGTAAGTTATAATGTAATTGAATTGAACGAAGGAGTTAATCAAATAACTAAATAAAACACTCGAGTAAGTTATTATGTAATTGAATTGCACGAAGGAGTTAATCTAATAACTACATAAAACACTCGAGTAAAGTTATAATGTAATTGAATTGAACGAATGAGTTAATCTAATAACTAAATAAAACACTCGAGTAAGTTATAATGTAATTGAATTGATCGAATGAGTTAATCAAATAACTAAATAAAACACTCGAGTAAGTTATAATGTAATTGAATTCAAAGAAGGAGTTAATCTAATAACTACATAAAACACTCGAGTAAGTTATAATGTAATTGAATTGAACGAATGAGTTAATCTAATAACTAAATAAAACACTAGAGTAAGTTATAATGTAATTGAATTGATTGAATGAGTTAATCAAATAACTAAATAAAACACTCGAGTAAATTATTATGTAATTGAATTCAAAGAAAGAGTTAATCTAATAACTACATAAAACACTCGAGTAAGTTATAATGTAATTGAATTGAACGAATGAGTTAATCTAATAACTAAGTAAAACACTCGAGTAAGTTATAATGTAATTGAATTGAACGAAGGAGTTAATCTAATAACTACATAAAACACTTGTGTAAGTTATAATGTAATTGAATTGAACGAAGGAGTTAATCTAATAACTACATAAAACACTTGAGTAAGTTATAATGTAATTGAATTGAACGAAGGAGTTAATCAAATAACTAAATAAAACACTCGAGTAAGTTATAATGTAATTGAATTGATAGAAGGAGTAAATCTAATAACTACATAAAACACTTGAGTAAGTTATAATGTAATTGAATTGATTGAATGAGTTAATCAAATAACTAAATAAAACACACGAGTAAATTATTATGTAATTGAATTCAAAGAAGGAGTTAATCTAATAACTTCATAAAACACTCGAGTAAAGTTATAATGTAATTGAATTGAACGAATGAGTTAATCTAATAACTAAATAAAACACTCGAGTAAGTTATAATATAATTGAATTGATTGAATGAGTTAATCAAATAACTAAATAAAACACTCGAGTAAATTATTATGTAATTGAATTCAAAGAAGGAGTTAATCTAATAAATACATAAAACACTCGAGTATTTATAATGTAATTGAATTGAACGAATGGGTGATATGATTGCACGTCCAAGTTGAAGAGCAACCAAGGAAATTCGAGCAAAGGTTCGAACTTGATGAAGTAATGAAGTCCGAAAATTATGAATAAGTCACCGGATATGATAATTAAAATAAACACTCCTGAATATTTTAATTAACTCTTAATCTCACTTACACCACTCCTGGAATAAAGTAGATTAAACACTAAGTAAATAATCACTCCTGAAAATTACTCAATGGCCGAAAGTAATTGATCACACAATTAAATTCAATAACAAAGGTTTTAGGTAAATCTCACATGCTTTGAATGATAGCATGGAACTATTATTTATAGCCAACTAAACTTGTCCTCCAAGGACTCACAAGGGCCGAAAATCAGCACAAAGAAATAAGGAAACATTCCTAAACTCCTTACATCCTAATCCCTTGATTCTAGGAGAAAATAAAGGAGTAAATAAGGAAACCACAAATCAGCCCCATAATCCCCCTTACACGCCCAACACACTTAAGGAAACCAAGAAATAAGGCAAGGAATATTACAACTCAATGACAACTTGCAACCTTGGAACACAAGTAGCCTTACACACGCCTAAGACACGCCTAAGGATCCGAAATAAGGCAACTGAATTTCGGACCTTTATTGCTGAATTTTAAAGACTTAATTAAAATAACTAAGACTCTAGAAATGGTGTCATCTTCATGCTTCATCAACGGAATCATCGTCCCACTTAAGAAATGACACAAATGAGGAGTTTGAATTTAAATTGAACCCGAACACTTCAAGGACTAAACAAATCGGATCATTTGGAGCTTGACCTTGACCTTGACTTGTATCATTCTCCCCCTCTTCAAAAGAATTTGTCCTCAAATTTTCATCATCTAAATAAGGACTAAGATCCCCAACATTGAAGGTTGCACTCACACCTCCATAATCACTTGGAAGCTCGATCTTATAAGCACTTTCATTAATCACATCAATGACTTTGAATGGACCATCAGCTCTAGGCATAATGATGTGAATCTAAAAACACCCTTCTAAGAGTTGGACGATGTTTTTAAACTCAAGAACAAGAACACTCACAAGAACACTTTGTAAGTCACGATTTTAGGATAAATGACCAAATCACAAGACAAACTCAATGATTTGGGATCTTAGGCCAGAGACAAGACTCACTCAATCTCCCCTAATCTTATCACTCAAGACTCACTCAAAGTAATAAGGGTTAGTTTCAAACTTGAGACAAACTCAAAGCTAAAAACTGAAAACACAAAGGTTTTTACTTCAAAACTCAAAACTGATTTCTATTGAACATTAGCTGTCCTTAAATAGAGTTAGGAGCAGCAATAAAGAAGCACAAAACACTCACAAGCCCTAAGAAAAACGCCCCCCCCAAATCAGTTTCAAGGAGCATGAAAAGCTCCTTGATTCACTCCCCTCATTAAGCTCACTCAATGAGCTGTTACAAAGTGAAATAACCAGCAACTAAGGAGTTTAAACTCCTCCTAAGCACACGCCTATCATGCCTAGTCATCACCTAAGCACACGCCTATCATGAGATACTTTATGAGTAATCTCATGTTTTTATTACAACCCAAAACAACAAAAATAAATAGGAACCCAAACAGAACATGGGGCTTCCTTTACATCCTTGCTTGTAACCCAAACAGAACTTGGGCTCTTCAAAATGTGATGCACGCCTCAATCCACCATCCAAGTTAAACATGTAACAAACTCGGGCTTATGAACAAATGGAGAAAAGCCAAGAGCTTCTAAAACAAGTGCAACCGGTTCATGAACCAAAGAGCCTTTAAGTGGGCTAGACTTTGGATCATTCTCCCCTTCTTTTGAAGAGTTTGCCCTCAAACTTGAATCATCTAAGTATGGTGACAAATCCCCCACATTGAAAGTAGCACTAACACCTATCAACTCATCGGGAAGCTCAATTTTGTAAGCACTATCATTCACCCTTTCAAGCACTCTAAATGGACCATCGAACGAGGCATGAGTTTGTTTTTGCGAAGTTTGGGAAATCTCTCTTTCCTCAAATGAAGCCAAACCAAATCCCCAGGGTAAAAGATGGGTTGTTTTCGTCGTTTGTTTGCTCTCTCTTGGTATTTCTTATTCATCTCCTCAATTCTTTTCTTCACTTGCTCACGGTTTTTTGAAAGGCTTCCACCCTCTTTTTAGCATCTTTCTCCACAATATCCCCTTTAACCATAGGAATAAGATCAATAGGCACAAAGGGATTCACTCCATAAACTACTTCAAATGGGGAGCGAGAAGTAGTTAAGGAATGAGCTCGGTTGTAAGCAAACTCCGCATGGGCTAGTTTCATGTCCCAATCTTTTTGCGTTTTGCTTACAAGTCCTCTCAACAATGTACCTAAAGTTCTATTTGTCACCTCCGTTTGCCCATCAGTTTGGGGATGATGAGAGGTGCTAAACAGCAACTTGGTACCAACAAGCTTCCATAGGGTCCTCCAAAAGTGACTAAGAAACTTGGAGTCCCTATCCGAAACTATACTTCGAGGAATGCCATGAAGTTTGACTACTTCCTTGAAGTACAATTCCGCCACTTTTACAGCATCATCAGTTTTATTACAAGCTATGAAGTGAGCCATTTTAGAGAATCTATCTACAACAACCATGATACTATCCCTTCCCCTTTGAGTTCTTGGTAATCCCACAATGAAGTCCATGCTAACACTTCTCCCATGGGGCATCCGGAACTGGAAGAGGAGTATAGAGACCTTTGGTGAAGTGACCCTTTGCTTTTTGACAAGTTGCACATCTCTCCACAACCAAAGTCACATCTTTGATCATTCTTGGCCAATAGAAATGCTCACCAAGAATATCAAGAGTCTTTTGGATGCCAAAGTGTCCTGCCAAACCACCACTATGCACTTCTCTCACCAACAACTCCCTCACACCACTCTTGGGGACACACAACTTGTTACCCTTGAAGAGGTAACCATCTTGCTGCACAAACTCCTTTGATGGACTCTCTAACTCACTTGCAAAATCAGGATCATGTTGATAGCCCTCTTTGAGTTGTTCAAAACCCAAAATCTTAGCATCCACCATAGAAAGTAAGTAGTTCCGACGAGACAAAGCATCGGCCACTACATTACTCTTCCCATCTTTATATTTTGAACTAAAGGTAAATGTTTGGAGAAACTCCACCCATTTAGCATGCCTTTGGTTCAACTTTTGTTGCCCATGGATGAACTTAAGCGCCTCATGGTCCGAATGAAGGACAAAAGGCTTAGGCCTCAAGTAATGAGACCAATGATCAAGAGCCCTCACAATGGCATAGAACTCACGATCATAGGTGGAATAGTTAAGCTTAGCCCCATTTAACTTCTCACTAAAGTAGCATACAAGGCTTCCTCTCTTGTATCAAAACCGCACCAATCCCAATCCCACTCGCATCACACTCCACCTCAAACACTTTGTTAAAGTCGGGAAGTACAAGTATGGGAGCATTACAAAGCATATGCTTGACCTTCTCAAAGGCCTTTTGTGCACTCTCACCCCACTCAAACTCACCTTTCTTTGTTAACTCGGTGATAGGAGCCATGATAGTAGAGAAGTTCTTGATGAACCGCCTATAGAAGGAGGCTAGTCCATGGAAGCTTCTTACTTCATGCACATTGGTTGGAGCCAACCATGATTGTACCGCCTTTACTTTTTCCGGATCTACATGCACCCCCTCTCCTGTTACAATGTATCCTAAGAATACAACACTAGGAGTCATGAATACACATTTCTCAATCTTGCCATACAACTTCATCTCCCTCAATTTTTCAAACAACCTCCTCAAATGAGTTACATGATCTTCATTGTTTTTACTATACACAAGTATGTCATCTAAGTAAACAACAATAAAATCATTAAGGAAAGGACGGAGGACTTCATTCATCAACCGCATGAAGGAGCTTGGGGCGTTGCAAAGCCCAAATGGCATAACCAACCACTCATATAACCCTTGCTTTGTTTGAAAGCCGTTTTCCACTCATCTCCCTCCCGTATTCTCATTTGATGGTATCCACTCCTTAAGTCTATTTTGGAAAAGACTAAGGAACCACTCAATTCATCTAGCATATCTTGCAAACGAGGCATAGGAAAACGATATTTGATGGTTATGTTGTTAATGGAACGACTATCAACACACATTCTCCAAGTACCATCTTTCTTTGGTACTAAGAGGGCAGGAACCGCGCAAGGACTAAGGCTCTCTCTCACATAGCCTCTTTCAATCAATTCATTCACTTGCCTTTCAAGTTCCTTGCTCTCTTCCGGATTACACCTATAAGCAGCCTTGTTGGGCAAAGGTGATCCCGGAATCAAGTCAATGGCATGCTCAATGCCCCTTATTGGAGGGAGGCCCTTGGGCAAGTCATTGGGGAACACATCTTTGAACTCTTCCAACAACTCATCCAAAAGTGGTGAGTTATTGTAAGTAGTCTCATTCTCATCTTTGGTCCTCACAACCAAAGCATACCCCCCACCATTTTCTTCCACTATTTTCTCAAACTCATTACAAGATACAAGATAGTTGCTCTTTTCTTTGTCTTTCTTAGCAACTTTAGGGGGTAGGGGAAGCAATTTCACTTTTCTACCATCTTTGGTAGTTACAAGATATACATTAGATTTGCCTTTGTGCTCCGAATCATGGTCAAATTGCCATGGCCTTCCAAGTAACAAGTGACAAGCATCCATAGGAAGAATGTCGCACCATCTCTTATCTTCAAACTTGCCAATAGAGTAAGAAACCAAAGCTTGCTTCTTTACCCTAATGCCATTGCCATCATTCAACCAATTGAGCTTATAAGGCTCATCATGATCTCTAGTGGTAAGTTTCAACTTACTCACCGCTTCGGATGAAATAACATCCGTTTGAGCTCCACCATCGACTATCACATTGCAAGTCTTCTCTCCAATTTTGCATCTAGTATGAAATAAGTTGTTTCTTTGTCTCTCATCAACTTGAGGCTCACTAAACAACACTTTCCTCACAACCATCATGTTGTACTCACCCTCGGGTTCTATCTCTTCATCAAAGTCATCTTCTACATAGTCATCTTCTTCTTGCACTACAAAGTTATACATTTGTTCTTCTTCATCCATTATAGCACATTGAGTGGCGGTCAAAACAGTTTTACTAGGACATTCACTAGCAATATGACCCCTCCCATGGCATTTAAAACATTTTCTCCTAGTTGCAAGCTCACTAGGTGAAATCACTTGTTTTTCTTTCCCCTTATCAGATTTAGAACCGGATGAACTAGATGAAAAGGCTCTACTTTGAAAAGTACTCCCTTTGGAGTTGAAAGGAGTAAATTTTGAAGTACCCTTGAAAAGAAGAAGAAAAAGTTTTGGGCTTCTCTTTCTCCTTTTCCTCCTTAGCTTGTGCCTCATATTTCAAAGCAAGTTTACAAACATCACTAAAAGTGGCATAGTGAGTCACTTCTACTTTCTTACTTATCTCTTTGGACAAACCTTTAACAAATCGAGCAATTTTAAAGGTTTCCTTTTCTTGCAAATCACAAATCAAGCACAATTTTTCAAACTCTTTCATGTACTCTTCCACACTCATGTTATTTTCTTGGGAAAGGTGGGTAAGTTTTAGGTACTGTTCTTGCTCATACTCCTTACTAACCCATTTATCCCTCATCTTTTTCTTCAACTTAACCCATGAGTCTATCTTCTCTTTTCCCTCTCTCCTTCTATTTGACTTGAGGTTTTCATACCACAAGGCAGCAAGTTTAGTGAGTTTTAGGACAGCAAGTTTAAACCTTTTTCTATCATCATACCCCTTATAATCAAAAACGGTTTCAATTTGCCTCATCCAATCAAGAAAAGCCTCACTATCATGCCCCCCATCAAATTCGGGCATCTCAATTCTCAAACCCCTATCTTCATCAAAGTTTCTAGGTGTATTAATCTCACCTTCCTCATTTTCAAGAAAATTCAGTTTTCTACTTGCTTGCATCAACATTTCGGACATAGCATCTAACCTAGTCTTTTGTTGAGCCTTATCTTCATCATTTGCTTCTGATTTTCTCTCTAAGTTTACTAACTTCTCAGTAATTACTTGTAACATCCTAGCAAGTTCACCATCAGCCATGATTTCAATATTTTTGCTAGACTATTACAAATACATGATGAAAACTGCCGTAAACTTGAACAACCAAACGAAACTGTAAATGGCCTTGAGACTCTCAAAGGCTTACAGATTAATAAAATTCAGGAAATTTCAAGCGGAATCAAAAAAAGAAACTCTTGAAAAGCTTTCCGGATGAAGGAGGAATCGTCGTTTGAAGTTCTGTGTGCCAGATTTGCTCCGTTTTGGCGCAGTTGCGAAAAACGTGCCCACTTTAATATCTAAAAAATTCAAAAAAATCTGAAAAATTCTGTGAGTATTCTAGACAAAAAGTTATGCAGAATGAAAAAAAAAATCAACCAATTTGGACTCCTGAAGGTTGAGAAATCGTCCTTCAAAGTCGGATGAAAAACTGATTGAATTCTGGCAGTTTCGTCACTTCTCCAAAACTCGATTTTTCTGATGAATTTCTTCACCAAAGCTCTGATACCAGATGATGTGAATCTAAAAACACCCTTCTAAGAGTTGGACGATGTTTTTAAACTCAAGAACAAGAACACTCACAAGAACACTTTGTAAGTCACGATTTTAGGATAAATGACCAAATCACAAGACAAACTCAATGATTTGGGATCTTAGGCCAGAGACAAGACTCACTCAAAGTAATAAGGGTTAGTTTCAAACTTGAGACAAACTCAAAGCTAAAAACTGAAAACACAAAGGTTTTTACTTCAAAACTCAAAACTGATTTCTATTGAACATTAGCTGTCCTTAAATAGAGTTAGGAGCAGCAATAAAGAAGCACAAAACACTCACAAGCCCTAAGAAAAACGCCCCCCCCCAAATCAGTTTCAAGGAGCATGAAAAGCTCCTTGATTCACTCCCCTCATTAAGCTCACTCAATGAGCTGTTACAAAGTGAAATAACCAGCAACTAAGGAGTTTAAACTCCTCCTAAGCACACGCCTATCATGCCTAGTCATCACCTAAGCACACGCCTATCATGAGATACTTTATGAGTAATCTCATGTTTTTATTACAACCCAAAACAACAAAAATAAATAGGAACCCAAACAGAACATGGGGCTTCCTTTACATCCTTGCTTGTAACCCAAACAGAACTTGGGCTCTTCAAAATGTGATGCACGCCTCAATCCACCATCCAAGTTAAACATGTAACAAACTCGGGCTTATGAACAAATGGAGAAAAGCCAAGAGCTTCTAAAACAAGTGCAACCGGTTCATGAACCAAAGAGCCTTTAAGTGGGCTAGACTTTGGATCACATAAGCTTGTTCTTCCTTCTACTTGGAAACCGTTCTTTCCTCAAATGAATCCAAACCAAATCACCAATCTGAAATTTTGGTTGTCTTCTATGCTTGTTGGCCCGTTCTTTGTATTGAGTATTCATCTTCTCAATTCGTGCTTTCACTTGTTCACAAGTCTTCTTAAAGGCTTCCAACCTCTTCTTTGAATCAACATGAATTTCAGATTTAGTTAATGACACAAAATCAATAGGAAGGAAAGGATTGATACCATAGACCACCTCAAATGGGGACTTAGAAGTAGTAGAAGAATGAGCTCGATTATAAGCAAACTCGGCGTGAGCTAGCTTTATATCCCAATCCTTTTGTGTCTTACTCACCAAGCCACGTAACAAAGCTCCAAGAGTTCTATTAGTCACTTCTGTTTGACCATCTGTTTGAGGATGATGACTTGTGCTAAAGAGTAACTTAGTCCCCACCATCTTCCATAAGCTCCTCCAAAAATGACTAAGGAACTTCGTATCACGATCACTAACAATACTTCTAGGAATACCATGCAATCGAATAATCTCTTTGAAGTACAAATCCGCCACATGCAAAGCATCATCAGTTTTATGCATTGGAACAAAGTGAGCCATCTTCGAAAATCGATCCACCACCACCATAATGGCGTCCTTCCCCCTTTGAGTTCTTGGTAATCCAACAATGAAATCCATACTCACACTATCCCAAGGTGTATCAGGTACGGGTAATGGAGTATAAAGGCCTTTATGGAAGGTACTCTTCGACCTTTGACAAGTAGCACACTTACTAACCACCATATGAACATCCCTCATCATGTTAGGCCAATAAAAACTCTCATTCAAAGTGTCTAATGTCTTTTGAACACCGAAATGACCAGCCACTCCTCCACTATGAACTTCTCTCACAAGCAACTCCCTCACGCCACTTTTAGGAATGCATAGCTTGTTTCCCTTAAACAAAAATCCCTCTTGTACCACAAACAACCCACTAGGATTCTTAAAGAACTCACGGAAATCATCATCATTATCATACAAATCCTTTAAGTGTTCAAACCCCAACACCCTTGCATCAACCATGGCCAAAAGATAGGAACGCCTAGAAAGGGCATCCGCAACAATGTTACTCTTACCTTCCTTGTACTTGGACGAAAATGTGAAGGCTTGTAGGAATTCAACCCACTTAGCATGCCTATGGTTGAGCTTTTGCTGTCCATGGATGTATTTGAGTGCTTCATGATCCGAATGAAGAATGAAAGGCTTGGGCCTCAAGTAATGAGACCAATGATCCAAGGCTCTCACAATTGCATAGAATTCACGATCATAGTTGGAGTAATTGAGTTTGGCGCCACTCAACTTCTCACTAAAGTAGGCAATGGGCCTCCTTTCTTGAAGCAAAACCGCCCCAACTCCAAGTCCACTAGGATCGATTTTCGAAGATGGCTCACTTTGTTCCAATGCATAAAACCGATGATGCTTTGCATGTGGCGGATTTGTACTTCAAAGAGATTATTCGATTGCATGGTATTCCTAGAAGTATTGTCCCGGGTCAAAGATAGAATAAAAACCTCGGTTTTTAATCTTTAACACAACGTGTTTTAATTTGAAGCACAAAGCTTAAATTTCAATTATCCAAATCTGCTTTCATTTATGATCACCATTACATATATATATTACAAGCTAATTATTTCCCAAAAGATCTAAGTACTCAAAATATTAAACAAAACAAGAAACAACTAATATCTCTAATTTCCAACAAGGATGTAAGAGGAATAGTGTTGTTGTGTGTTTTGTTGACTTATTCAAAGGAGGCAAAGGGGGAGGGCCGGTTTTCCACACCAAGTGGATGGCCTCCCTTAGCTTGCAACACAAGCTCCACAAATATCTCTAAGAACCTCCTTTCACACGTCCCCTAGGGTGATTCGCATCCCCGAGCATGTTCGTGGATATTACAACTTACGCTACGCAAAATAATTCCGGTTTTACAAAAACCGAAAATTACAAAAACGTTAATTAAACTAACTAGCTTTTAATTAACTTCTTTTCCTACGTTGCTCAACATAATTAAACTAGTACTAATCCTTAAACCGTGAATTTCTCCCTTGTTGTGATTGAGATCAGTACTTAGTAGAATTTCGGAATTCGCAACTGATTTCGGATCAACGCCTGTTTTGGCTTTACCTGATTTCACTAAACCATTTGAAGTTGAGTGTGACGCAAGTGGAACGGGTATTGGGGCTGTTTTAATTCAATGTGGCAAACCTATTGCTTATTTTAGCGAGAAACTAAATCAGGCCAAGTTGAATTATTCCACGTATGATAAAGAGTTTTATGCCATGGTTAGAGCTCTTAATCATTGGAGTCACTATTTAAGACCACAAGCTTTTGTTCTCCATTCTGATCATGAATCGTTGAAGTATATTCATGGCCAACATAAGCTTAGTGCTCGTCATGCGAAATGGGTGGAATTCTTACAATCTTTCAATTTTGTTGCCAAGTACAAGGCCGGAAAAGCCAACATTGTAGCTGATGCTTTATCTCGGAGACACGTATTGCTTACTATGGTGGATTCCAAGGTACTTGGGTTTGAGTTGATTAAGGAATTCTATGTTCTTGATGAGGAGACACGTGACCTGTTCGTGGCTACCAAGAATGGTCCAAAAGACCATTATCATCAAATGGAGGGGTTTTTGTTCAAGGGGAACAAACTTTGTGTCCCTAAGTGTCCCGTTCGAGACTTGCTAATTAGAGAAGCTCATGGAGGTGGGTTGGCGGGCCATTTTGGCGTGAGCAAGACTATGGAGTTGTTACAAGAACATTTCTCATGGCCTCATATGATCAAAGAGGTGCATGCTGTTTTGGCTCGTTGTGGTGTTTGTCAAAGGGCTAAAAGCACGTTCCATAAGGGTTGTACACTCCTTTACCGACACCGGAGAGACCATGGGAGGATGTTAGTATGGATTTCATTGTGGCTCTTCCTAGGACTCAAAGAGGGAAGGATTCGGTCATGGTGGTGGTGGACCGATTCTCAAAAATGGCGCACTTTGTGCCTTGTCATAAAACGGAAGATGCTATTAATGTTTCTTGTTTATATTTCAGGGAAATTGTTCGCTTACATGGAGTACCAAGAACTATTGTCTCGGATCGAGATAGTAAGTTTTTGAGTCATTTTTGGAGGTCCCTATGGAGGATGATGGGTACTAAGTTACTGTTTTAGTACTTCACATCACCCCCAAACGGATGGTCAAACTGAAGTGACCAACCGAACTCTAGGCACCTTGTTAAGGGGCTTAGTGAGCAAGACGGGAAAGGATTGGGATGTCAAGTTATGCCATGCGGAGTTTGCCTACAATAGGACTCCAACTTTTGCAACAAAACATTCACCGTTCGAAGTGGTATATGGAGTTAATCCGTATGTACCTATTGATCTTATTTCGTTGCCTAAAGACTCTTATGTCCACGGAGATGCTAGGCAACAAGCTGAAACAATGGTGAAGGTTCACAAAGAAATACGCACCAACATCGAGAAGACAAATGAGATGTACAAAAGAAAGCAAACAAAAAGTCGAAAACCGAGGTTGTTTGCTCCTGGGGATTTGGTGTGGATTCACTTGAGGAAGGAGAGGTTTCCAAGTAAAAGAAAGCATAATCTCATGCCCCGAGCTGAAGGACCTTTCAAGGTTCTTGAACGTTATGGGGACAATGCTTACAAGATAGACCTTCCCGGAGACTATGGCGTGGCAGCAACATTCAACGTAGGGGACTTATCCCCCTATTTAGAAGATGAAGATGTGCAAGAATTGAGGACAATTCCTTTTGAAGAAGGAGAGGATGATCCGAAATCGGTTGCGAATTCCGAAATTCTACTAAGTACTAATCTCAATCACAACAAGGGAGAAATTCACGGTTTAAGGATTAGTACTAGTTTAATCATGTTGAGCAACGAAGGAAAAGAAGTTAATTAAAAGCTAGTTAATTTAATTAACGTTTTTGTAATTTTCGGTTTGTGTAAACCCGGAATTATTTTGCTTAGCGTAAGTTGTAATATCCACGAAACATGCTTGGGGATGCGATCTACACTTGGGGCGTGTGAAAGGAGGTCCTTGAAGATATTTGTGGAGCTTGTGTTGCAAGCTAAGGGAGGCCATCCACTTGGTGTGGAAAACCGGCCCTCCCTTCCCTTTTAGTCAACAAAACACACAACAACACTATTCCTCTTACACTTTGGTTGGAATTAGAGATATTTGTTGTTTAATGCTTTGTTTAATCTTCTAAGTACTTAGATCTTTTTGGGATTGAATTGCTTGTAATCTATATATGTATTGTGGATCATAAATGAAAAAGGAGTTTTAGTTTTTGATTTGAACTTCATGTTTATTCGGCTTTTTGGACATTGAAAAATCCGAAATTTCGCTTGTGATTAAGAAGTAATCTTAATTTCGAAACCCTTGAGTTAAGTGAGTGAAACTTAATTTAAAGAAGAGAGTTAATATAATTAGTGAGTTTAAACTAATTAAATCCACTCTCCAAAACCCTCCTAAATCAGTTTTAAGTAAGATAAACTTCCAAACTGATACGAAATCACTTCAAAAAGAATTGTGATTACGATAGTTGAACAATAAACTAAAAGCCTCCACCTTAAGTTTATAATTCGGTTTGCAACTAAGGAAATGAATCTCCACTCTCTCCCTCAATTACGGATTTAATTAACAAAGAACGAGAATCTCCACTCTCGAATATGTCAATTAGGTTGACTTTCTCGTAGTTTGACCTCCCAAGAAAATCGGTTCAAAGATAGAATAAAAACCTCGGTTTTTTAATCTTTAACACAACGTGTTTTAATTTGAAGCACAAAGCTTAAATTTCAATTATCCAAATCTGCTTTCATTTATGATCACCATTACATATATATATTACAAGCTAATTACTTCCCAAAAGATCTAAGTACTCAAAATATTAAACAAAGCAAGAAACAACTAATATCTCTAATTTCCAACAAGGATGTAAGAGGAATAGTGTTGTTGTGTGTTTTGTTGACTTATTCAAAGGAGGCAAAGGAGGAGGGCCGGTTTTCCACACCAAGTGGATGGCCTCCCTTAGCTTGCAACACAAGCTCCACAAATATCTCTAAGAACCTCCTTTCACACGTCCCTAGGGTGATTCGCATCCCCGAGCATGTTCGTGGATATTACAACTTACGCTACGCAAAATAATTCCGGTTTTACAAAAACCGAAAATTACAAAAACGTTAATTAAACTAACTAGCTTTTAATTAACTTCTTTTCCTACGTTGCTCAACATAATTAAACTAGTACTAATCCTTAAACCGTGAATTTCTCCCTTGTTGTGATTGAGATCAGTACTTAGTAGAATTTCGGAATTCGCAACTGATTTCGGATCATCCTCTCCTTCTTCAAAAGGAATTGTCCTCAATTCTTGCACATCTTCATCTTCTAAATAGGGGGATAAGTCCCCTACATTGAATGTTGCTGCCACGCCATAGTCTCCGGGAAGGTCTATTTTGTAAGCATTGTTTCCATATCGTTCAAGAACCTTGAAAGGTCCTTCAGCTCGGGGCATGAGCTTATGCTTTCTTTTACTTGGAAACCTCTCCTTCCTCAAGTGAATCCACACCAAATCTCCAGGAGCAAACAACCTCGGTTTTCGACTTTTGTTTGCTTTCTTTTGTACATCTCATTTGTCTTCTCGATGTTGGTGCGTATTTCTTTGTGAACCTTCACCATTGTTTCAGCTTGTTGCCTAGCATCTCTGTGGACATAAGAGTCTTTAGGCAACGAAATAAGATCAATAGGGACATACGGATTAACCCCATATACCACTTCGAACGGTGAATGTTTTGTTGCAAAAGTTGGAGTCCTATTGTAGGCAAACTCCGCATGGCATAACTTGACATCCCAATCCTTTCCCGTCTTGCTCACCAAGCCCCTTAACAAGGTGCCTAGATTTCGGTTGGTCACTTCGGTTTGACCATCCGTTTGGGGGGTGATGTGAAGTACTAAACAAGAACTTAGTACCCATCATCCTCCATAGGGACCTCCAAAAATGACTCAAAAACTTACTATCTCGATCCGAGACAATAGTTCTTGGTACTCCATGCAAGCGAACAATTTCCCGAAATACAAACAAGAAACATTAATAGCATCTTCCGTTTTATGACAAGGCACGAAGTGCGCCATTTTTGAGAATCGGTCCACCACCACCATGACCGAATCCTTCCCTCTTTGAGTCCTAGGAAGAGCCACAATGAAATCCATACTAACATCCTCCCATGGTCTCTCCGGTGTCGGTAAAGGAGTGTACAACCCCTTATGGAACGTGCTTTTAGCCCTTTGACAAACACCACAACGAGCCAAAACAGCATGTACCTCTTTGATCATATGAGGCCATGAGAAATGTTCTTGTAACAACTCCATAGTCTTGCTCACGCCAAAATGGCCCGCCAACCCACCTCCATGAGCCTCTCTAATTAGCAAGTCTCGAACGGGACATTTAGGAACGCAAAGTTTGTTCCCCTTGAACAAGAACCCCTCCATTTGATGATAATGGTCTTTTGGACCATCTTTGGTAGCTTCGAACAGATCTCGTGTCCCCTCATCAAGAACATAAAATTCTTTAATCGGTTCAAACCCAAGTACCTTGGAATCCACCATATTAAGCAACACGTGTCTCCGAGATAAAGCATCGGCTACCACGTTAGCTTTTCCGGACTTGTACTTAGCAACAAAGTTGAACGATTGTAAGAACTCTACCCATTTAGCATGCCGAGCACTAAGCTTATGTTGTCCATGAATATATTTCAGTGATTCATGATCGGAATGAAGAACAAAAAGCTTGTGGTCGTAAATAGTGACTCCAATGATTAAGAGATCTAACCATGGCGTAGAACTCTTTATCATAAGTAGAATAATTCAACTTAGCCTGATTTAATTTTTCGCTAAAATACGCAATAGGCTTGCCACATTGAATCAAAACAGCCCCAATACCCGTTCCACTTGCATCACACTCAACTTCAAATGGTTTTGCAAAATCAGGTAAAGCTAGGATAGGCGTTTTACACATTCTCTCTTTTACAAGCTCAAACGCCTTTTGAGCTGCGTCACTCCATTCAAATTTTCCATGTTTAGTGCATTCCGTTATAGGAGCTAATAAGGTGCTGAAATTGTTTAGGAACCTCCTATAAAACGAAGCTAAACCATGAAAAGACCTCACCTCGGTGATAGTTGTAGGAACCGGCCAAGAAGAAATTGCTTCAACTTTGGATGGATCCACCTTCACCCCTTCATCCGAAATTATGAACCCAAGGAAGCCAAGCTCTCGTTGCATGAACGTGCACTTTTCAAGCTTCCCATATAATTTTTGCTCTCTCAAAACCTCGAACACTCGTTGCAAATGATTTAAATGATCATCCTTGTTAGCACTGAAAACAAGAATATCATCCAAATATACAACTACGAACTTTCCCAAAAACGGCCTTAGTACCTCATTCATTAATCTCATGAAAGTACTAGGAGCATTTGTGAGACCAAATGGCATAACCAGCCATTCATACAACCCATACTTTGTTTTGAAAGCCGTTTTCCACTCATCTCCCTCCTTCATGCATATTTGGTGGTATCCACTTCTCAAATCAATTTTCGAAAACAACTTGGATCCACTCAACTCATCTAGCATGTCATCTAATCTAGGGATGGGAAATCCGTACTTTATGGTGATGTTATTCACAGCACGGCTATCAATACACATCCTCCATGAACCGTCTTTTTTTGGCACAAGCAAAGCCGGAACGGCACACGGACTCTTGCTCTCCCTCACGTATCCCTTGCCCATCAACTCACTGATTTGGCTTTGTAATTCCTCACTCTCTTTGGGATTACATCTATAGGAAGGCTTATTTGGAATTGGTGCTCCGGGAATGAGATCAATTTGATGTTCAATTCCACGTTTAGGGGGTAGGCCATTTGGTAGATCATTAGGGAACACATCTCCAAACTCCTCCAACAACTCCCTCAAATGCGGATCCTCAACGTTCACTCCCTCATTCATCTCCTTGGCAACCAGAATATACACCAACTGATTTTCCTCCAACTCCCTCTCGAATCGTTTTCTCCCTAAGAACACGCCACTACACATCGGGTTTTCTTTTTGGTGTTGGTTTTGTGTTTCGGATTTTTGAAGGAGGTAATGGTAGCAAGGTTTTGGTTTTGCCATTCTTGTTCACCTTATACACATTTTTAAAACCATCATGCATCACTTTGCGATCAAATTGCCACGGTCTACCAAGTAGTATATGGCACGCAGTCATAGGGATTACATCACATAGAATTTCATCTTCATAATTTCCAATTGAGAATGTGATTAAAACTCTATTTTTTACCCTTACTTCACTATCATCATCTAGCCATTTCAGTTTATAAGGAATTGGATGTTTCGTCATAGGTAATGCTAACTTCTCTACAAGTTCAGTTGAAGCTACATTAGTACAACTTCCACCATCTATGATCAAATTGCATAGTTTTTTTTCACTAGGCATTTCGAATGAAAAATGGTCTCCCTTTGTTCCTCATTTTCGGCCACCACATTTGAGTATAAGGACCTCCTAATCACTAAGGTTTCACCCTCCATTTCAGGATTGCACACGTCCTCCTCATCCTCACTTCCATTTTTATCATGTTCCATTGCTAAAAGAGATTGTCTTTCCAACTCGTCTATTTCTATTATATCTCTTATGGTCATGATTCTTTTAGTCGGACAATTAGCTTGGTAATGGCCATAGCCTTGACACTTAAAACATTTCACTTTTAAGGTTTTGTCATCTCCGACTTTCTCCTTGTCTTTCCTAGTGAAATCAGGTTTTTTGTTCTTATCAAGATTACTAGTACTAGGATTAACTTTGAAAGTACTAAATGGCTTGGAATAAGACTTACTTGCTACTGATTTCTTCTTTTGGCTATCCATTTTGAGAGCCACTTTGCAAGCTTCATCGAATGTGAGGTATGGAAACACCTCCACTTTCTCACGCACCTCTTCGTTTAGGCCTCCTAAGAATCGGCCTAACTTTTGCTCCTCCATTTCTTCGATTTCACAAACAATGGAAAGCTTCTCAAATTCCTTGATGTACTCCTCCATAGGCATGGCGCCTTGCTTGAGTGTGGACCACCTAACATACTGATTTTGTTTGTAGTTAGTTGGAACAAAACGTTTCCTCAATTGCTTCTTCAATTTTTCCCAAGTAGCAATCTTGGATTTGTTCTCTTTCACTCTTTGCCTCTTCAATCCTTCTAACCAAATGGATGCATATTTGGTTAGCTTCAAAACAGCAACCTTGTATCTCTTGTCATTCGGAGTGTCTTTGTAATCAAAAAAACGCTCCAAAGAACGTTCCCATTCAATGTATAATTCCGGATCACTAGCTCCATCAAAATCCGGAACTTCAATTTTTAAACCCCTATCATCAGCCCTAGAACTCCTTTCTTCCTCATTGGGTTTCTTCTTAAACAATTCTAAGGTTATCTTTGCCATCATGTCGTGTAATGCTTCATTTTGCTTAGCTAAAGCTTCTAGCATTGCATCTCTTCTAGCATTATCATCTATTTCCTCGTCCATTTCAGAACTCAGCTCTTGATACCACTTGATACGAAATCACTTCAAAAAGAATTGTGATTACGATAGTTGAACAATAAACTAAAAGCCTCCACCTTAAGTTTATAATTCGGTTTGCAACTAAGGAAATGAATCTCCACTCTCTCCCTCAATTACGGATTTAATTAACAAAGAACGAGAATCTCCACTCTCGAATATGTCAATTAGGTTGACTTTCTCGTAGTTTGACCTCCCAAGAAAATCGGTTCAAAGATAGAATAAAAACCTCGGTTTTTTAATCTTTAACACAACGTGTTTTAATTTGAAGCACAAAGCTTAAATTTCAATTATCCAAATCTGCTTTCATTTATGATCACCATTACATATATATATTACAAGCTAATTACTTCCCAAAAGATCTAAGTACTCAAAATATTAAACAAAGCAAGAAACAACTAATATCTCTAATTTCCAACAAGGATGTAAGAGGAATAGTGTTGTTGTGTGTTTTGTTGACTTATTCAAAGGAGGCAAAGGAGGAGGGCCGGTTTTCCACACCAAGTGGATGGCCTCCCTTAGCTTGCAACACAAGCTCCACAAATATCTCTAAGAACCTCCTTTCACACGTCCCTAGGGTGATTCGCATCCCCGAGCATGTTCGTGGATATTACAACTTACGCTACGCAAAATAATTCCGGTTTTACAAAAATCGAAAATTACAAAAACGTTAATTAAACTAACTAGCTTTTAATTAACTTCTTTTCCTACGTTGCTCAACATAATTAAACTAGTACTAATCCTTAAACCGTGAATTTCTCCCTTGTTGTGATTGAGATCAGTACTTAGTAGAATTTCGGAATTCGCAACTGATTTCGGATCACAAACCGATTTAGAATCCTTAAGCAGAAATAAGTGAGTGAAGCTTATCGAGCTTGAGTTATATTTTCATATACGTTTTCGTATCAAAACTTAAGTAAGTTTTTATATGTAATTGAATTGAACGAAGGAGTTATTCAAATAACTAAATAAAACACTCGAGTAAGTTTTTATGTAATTGAATTGAACGAATGAGTTAATCAAATAACTAAATAAAACACTCAAGTAACTTATTATGTAATTGAATTGAACGAAGCAGTTAATCAAATAACTAAATGAAACACTCGAGTAAGTTCTAATATAATCGAATTGAACGAAGGAGTTAATCAAATAACTACATAAAACACTCAAGTAAGTTATAATGTAATTGAATTGAAAGAAAGGAGTTAATCAAATAACAAAATAAAACACTCGAGTAAGTTATAATGTAATTGAATTGAACGAAGGAGTTAATCAAATAACTACATAAAACACTTGAGTAAGTTATAATGTAATTGAATTGAACGAAGGAGTTAATCAAATATCTAAATAAAAAACTTAAGTAAGTTTTTATATGTAATTGAATTGAACGAAGGAATTAATCAAATAACTAAATAAAACACTTGAGTAAGTTTTTATGTAATTGAATTGAACGAATGAGTTAATCAAATAACTAAATAAAACACTTGAGTAACTTATTATGTAATTGAATTGAACGAAGGAGTTAATCAAATAACTAAATAAACATTTGAGTAAGTTATATGTAATTGAATTGAACTAATGAGTTAACCAAATAACTAAATAAAACACTCGAGTAAGTTATTATGTAATTTAATTAAACGAAAGAGTTAATCAATAACTAAATAAAACACTCGAGTAAGTTATAATGTAATTGAATTGAACGAATGAGTTAATCAAATAACTACATAAAATACTTTAGTAAGTTATAACGTAATTGAATTGAACGAATAAGTTAATCAAATAAATAAATAAAAAACTTAAGTAAGTTTTTATATGTAATTGAATTGAACGAAGGAGTTAATCAAATAACTAAATAAAACACTCGAGTAAGTTTTTATGTAATTGAATTGAACGAATGAGTTAATCAAATAACTAAATAAAACACTCGAGTAAGTTATTATGTAATTTAATTGAACGAATGAGTTAATCAAATAACTAAATGAAACACTCGAATAAGTTCTAATGTAATCGAATTGAACGAAGGAGTTAATCAAATATCTACATAAAACACTCAAGTAAGTTATAATGTAATTGAATTGAACGACGGATTTTAATCAAATAACTAAACAAAACACTTGAGTAAGTTATTATGTAATTGAATTGAACGAATGAGTTAATCAAATAACTAAATAAAACACTTGATTAAGTTATTATGTAATTAAATTGGACGAAGGAGTTAATCATTAACTAAATAAAACACTCGAGTAAGTTATAATGTAATTGAATTGAACGAATGAGTTAATTAAATAACTAAATAAAACACAAGAGTAAGTTTTTATGTAATTGAATTGAACGAATGAGTTAATCAAATAACTAAATAAAACACTCAAGTAACTTATTATGTAATTGAATTGAACGAAGCAGTTAATCAAATAACTAAATGAAACACTCGAATAAGTTCTAATGTGATCGAATTGAACGAAGGAGTTAATCATATATCTACATAAAACACTCAAGTAAGTTATAATGTAATTGAATTGAACGACGGAGTTAATCAAATAACTAAACAAAACACTTGAGTAAGTTATTATGTAATTGAATTGAACGAATGAGTTAATCAAATAATTAAATAAAACACTCGAGTAAGTTATTATGTAAATAAATTGAACGAAGGAGTTAATCAATAACTACATAAAACACTCGAGTAAGTTATAATGTAATTGAATTGAACGAATGAGTTAATCAAATAACTACATAAAACACTTGAGTAAGTTATAATGTAATTGAATTGAACGAAGGAGTTAATCAAATAACTAAATAAAAAACTTAAGTTTTTATATGTAATTGAATTGAACGAAGGAATTAATCAAATAACTAAATAAAACTCTTGAGTAAGTTTTTATGTAATTGAATTGAACGAATGAGTTAGTCAAATAACTAAATAAAACACTCGAGTTACTTATTATGTAATTGAATTGAACGAAGGAGTTTGATCCGAAATCAGTTGCGAATTCCGAAATTCTACTAAGTACTAATCTCAATCACAACAAGGGAGAAATTCACGGTTTAAGGATTAGTACTAGTTTAATTATGTTGAGCAACGTAGGAAAAGAAGTTAATTAAAAGCTAGTTTGTTTAATTAACGTTTTTGTAATTTTCGGTTTGTGTAAACCCGGAATTATTTTGTTAGCGTAAGTTGTAATATCCACGAAACATGCTTGGGGATGCGATCTACACTTGGGGCGTGTGAAAGGAGGTCCTTGAAGATATTTGTGGAGCTTGTGTTGCAAGCTAAGGGAGGCCATCCACTTGGTGTGGAAAACCGGCCCTCCTTCCCCTTCTAGTCAACAAAACACACAACAACACTATTCATCTTACACCTTGGTTGGAATTAGAGATATTTGTTGTTTAATGCTTTGTTTAATCTTCTAAGTACTTAGATCTTTTGGGATTGATTTGCTTGTAATCTATATATGTATTGTGGATCATAAATGAAAAAAGAGTTTTAGTTTTGATTTGAACTTCATGTTTATTCGGCTTTTTGGACATTGAAAAATCCGAAATTTCGCTTGTGATTAAGAAGTAATCTTAATTTCGAAACCCTTGAGTTAAGTGAGTGAAACTTAAGTTGAGAAGAGAGTTAAAATAATTAGTGAGTTTAAACTAATTAAATCCACTCTCCAAAACCCTCCTAAATCAGTTTTAAGTAAGATAAACTTCCAAACCGATTTAGAACCCTTAAAGCAGAAATAAGTGAGTGAAGCTTATCGAGCTTGAGTTATATTTTCATATACGTTTTCGTATCAAGTGGTATCCAGAGCTGAGTTCTGAAATGGACGATGAAATGAATGATAATGCTAGAAGAGATGCGATGCTAGAAGCTTTAGCTAAGCAAAACGATGCATTACACGACATGATGGCAAAGATAACCTTAGAATTGTTTAAGAAGAAACCCAATGAGGAAGAAAGGAGTTCTAGGGCTGATGATAGGGGTTTAAAAATTGAAGTTCCGGATTTTGATGGAGCTAGTGATCCGGAATTATACATTGAATGGGAACGTTCTTTGGAGCGTTTTTTTGATTACAAAGACACTCCGAATGACAAGAAATACAAGGTTGCTGTTTTGAAGCTAACCAAATATGCATCCATTTGGTTAGAAGGATTGAAGAGGCAAAGAGTGAAGGAGAACAAATCCAAGATTGCTACTTGGGAGAAATTGAAGAAGCAATTACGGAAGCGTTTTGTTCCAACTAACTACAAGCAAAATCAGTATGTTAGATGGTCCACACTCAAACAAGGCACCACGTCCATGGATGAGTACATCAAGGAATTCGAAAAGCTTTCCATTGTTTGTGAAATAGAAGAAATGGAGGAGCAAAAATTGGGCAGATTCTTGGGAGGCCTAAATGAGGATGTACGTGAGAAAGTGGAGGTGTACCCATACCTTTCTTTCGACGAGGCTTGCAAAGTGGCTCTAAAAATCGACAGCCAAAAGAAGAAAGCAACAACAAGTAAGTCTTATTCAAAGCCATTTAGTACTTTTAAAGCTAATACTAGTACTAGCAACTTTGATAAGAACAAAAAATCTGATTTCATTCCGAAAGATAAGGAGAAAGTTGTAGATGATAAAGCCTTTAAAGTGAAATGTTTTAAGTGTCAAGGTTATGGTCATTACCAATCGACTTGTCCTACTAAAAGAGTCATGACTATAAGGGACATAGAGGAGATAGATGAATTGGAGAGGATATATCTCTTAGAAAAGCAACATGATAAATCTGATTTCGGAAATGAAAGTGA
The DNA here is from genome assembly GCA_947646795.1 of Beta lomatogona. NCBI lineage: Eukaryota > Viridiplantae > Streptophyta > Magnoliopsida > Caryophyllales > Amaranthaceae > Beta > Beta lomatogona. The sequence goes on from CANSNZ010001107.1 coordinate 150,241, forward strand.
TGAGGACGTGTGTAATCCAGAAATGGAGGGTGAAATGTTGGTTCTTAGGAGGTCCTTGTACTCTAATGTCGTGGCTGAAAATGAGGAACAAAGAGAAACCATTTTTCATTCGAAATGCTTAGTGAATAAGAAACTATGCACGTTAATCATTGATGGTGGTAGTTGTACGAATGTAGCTTCAACTGAACTAGTAGAGAAGTTAGCATTACCTACTACTAAACATCCACATCCTTATAAACTGAAATGGTTAGATGATGATAGTGAAGTAAGGGTGAAGAATAGAGTTTTAATCACGTTTTCCATTGGAAATTATGAAGATGAAATTCTATGTGATGTAATTCCTATGACTGCGTGCCATATTCTCCTTGGTAGACCGTGGCAATTTGATCGAAAAGTAATGCATGATGGTTGTTTGAATGTGTATAAGGTAAACAAGAATGGCAAAACCAAAACCTTATTACCATTACCCCCTTCAAAAATCCGAGACACAACACCTAAGCAAAAAAAGAACCTCGTGTGTGGTAGTGTATTTTTAGGGAGAAAAAGATTCGAGAGGGAGTTGGGGACAAACCAGGTCGTGTATGTTCTAGTTGCTAAGGAAGTGAATGAGGGAATGGAAGTTGAAGATTCAAATTTGAGGGAGTTATTGGAGGGATTTGGAGACGTGTTTCCTAATGACCTACCAAATGGCCTACCCCCTAAACGTGGAATTGAGCATCAAATTGATCTCATTCCCGGAGCACCACTTCCAAATAAACCTTCCTATAGATGTAATCCCAAAGAAAGTGAGGAGTTACAAAGCCAAATCAGTGAATTGATGGAGAAAGGTTACGTGAGGTTTGTAAGAGTCCGTGTGCTGTTGATACGAAATCACTTCAAAAAGAATTGTGATTACGATAGTTGAACAATAAACTAAAAGCCTCCACCTTAAGTTTATAATTCGGTTTGCAACTAAGGAAATGAATCTCCACTCTCTCCCTCAATTACGGATTTAATTAACAAAGAACGAGAATCTCCACTCTCGAATATGTCAATTAGGTTGACTTTCTCGTAGTTTGACCTCCCAAGAAAATCGGTTCAAAGATAGAATAAAAACCTCGGTTTTTAATCTTTAACACAACGTGTTTTAATTTGAAGCACAAAGCTTAAATTTCAATTATCCAAATCTGCTTTCATTTATGATCACCATTACATATATATATTACAAGCTAATTACTTCCCAAAAGATCTAAGTACTCAAAATATTAAACAAAGCAAGAAACAACTAATATCTCTAATTTCCAACAAGGATGTAAGAGGAATAGTGTTGTTGTGTGTTTTGTTGACTTATTCAAAGGAGGCAAAGGAGGAGGGCCGGTTTTCCACACCAAGTGGATGGCCTCCCTTAGCTTGCAACACAAGCTCCACAAATATCTCTAAGAACCTCCTTTCACACGTCCCTAGGGTGATTCGCATCCCCGAGCATGTTCGTGGATATTACAACTTACGCTACGCAAAATAATTCCGGTTTTACAAAAACCGAAAATTACAAAAACGTTAATTAAACTAACTAGCTTTTAATTAACTTCTTTTCCTACGTTGCTCAACATAATTAAACTAGTACTAATCCTTAAACCGTGAATTTCTCCCTTGTTGTGATTGAGATCGGTACTTAGTAGAATTTCGGAATTCGCAACCGATTTCGGATCATCCTCTCCTTCTTCAAAAGGAATTGTCCTCAATTCTTGCACATCTTCATCTTCTAAATAGGGGGATAAGTCCCCTACATTGAATGTTGCTTGCCACGCCATAGTCTCCGGGAAGGTCTATTTTGTAAGCATTGTTTCCATATCGTTCAAGAACCTTGAAAGGTCCTTCAGCTCGGGGCATGAGCTTATGCTTTCTTTTACTTGGAAACCTCTCCTTCCTCAAGTGAATCCACACCAAATCTCCGAGGAGCAAACAACCTCGGTTTTCGACTTTTGTTTGCTTTCTTTTTGTACATCTCATTTGTCTTCTCGATGTTGGTGCGTATTTCTTTGTGAACCTTCACCATTGTTTCAGCTTGTTGCCTAGCATCTCCGTGGACATAAGAGTCTTTAGGCAACGAAATAAGATCAATAGGGACATACGGATTAACCCCATATACCACTTCGAACGGTGAATGTTTTGTTGCAAAAGTTGGAGTCCTATTGTAGGCAAACTCCGCATGGCATAACTTGACATCCCAATCCTTTCCCGTCTTGCTCACCAAGCCCCTTAACAAGGTGCCTAGAGTTCGGTTGGTCACTTCGGTTTGACCATCCGTTTGGGGGTGATGTGAAGTACTAAACAGTAACTTAGTACCCATCATCCTCCATAGGGACCTCCAAAAATGACTCAAAAACTTACTATCTCGATCCGAGACAATAGTTCTTGGTACTCCATGCAAGCGAACAATTTCCCGAAATACAAACAAGAAACATTAATAGCATCTTCCGTTTTATGACAAGGCACGAAGTGCGCCATTTTTGAGAATCGGTCCACCACCACCATGACCGAATCCTTCCCTCTTTGAGTCCTAGGAAGAGCCACAATGAAATCCATACTAACATCCTCCCATGGTCTCTCCGGTGTCGGTAAAGGAGTGTACAACCCCTTATGGAACGTGCTTTTAGCCCTTTGACAAACACCACAACGAGCCAAAACAGCATGTACCTCTTTGATCATATGAGGCCATGAGAAATGTTCTTGTAACAACTCCATAGTCTTGCTCACGCCAAAATGGCCCGCCAACCCACCTCCATGAGCCTCTCTAATTAGCAAGTCTCGAACGGGACATTTAGGAACGCAAAGTTTGTTCCCCTTGAACAAGAACCCCTCCATTTGATGATAATGGTCTTTTGGACCATCTTTGGTAGCTTCGAACGGATCTCGTGTCCCCTCATCAAGAACATAAAATTCTTTAATCAGTTCAAACCCAAGTACCTTGGAATCCACCATATTAAGCAACACGTGTCTCCGAGATAAAGCATCGGCTACCACGTTAGCTTTTCCGGACTTGTACTTAGCAACAAAGTTGAACGATTGTAAGAACTCTACCCATTTAGCATGCCGAGCACTAAGCTTATGTTGTCCATGAATATATTTCAGTGATTCATGATCGGAATGAAGAACAAAAGCTTGTGGTCGTAAATAGTGACTCCAATGATTAAGAGATCTAACCATGGCGTAGAACTCTTTATCATAAGTAGAATAATTCAACTTAGCCTGATTTAATTTTTCGCTAAAATACGCAATAGGCTTGCCACATTGAATCAAAACAGCCCCAATACCCGTTCCACTTGCATCACACTCAACTTCAAATGGTTTTGCAAAATCGGGTAAAGCTAGGATAGGCGTTTTTACACATTCTCTCTTTTACAAGCTCAAACGCCTTTTGAGCTGCGTCACTCCATTCAAATTTTCCATGTTTAGTGCATTCCGTTATAGGAGCTAATAAGGTGCTGAAATTGTTTAGGAACCTCCTATAAAACGAAGCTAAACCATGAAAAGACCTCACCTCGGTGATAGTTGTAGGAACCGGCCAAGAAGAAATTGCTTCAACTTTGGATGGATCCACCTTCACCCCCTTCATCCGAAATTATGAACCCAAGGAAGCCAAGCTCTCGTTGCATGAACGTGCACTTTTCAAGCTTCCCATATAATTTTTGCTCTCTCAAAACCTCGAACACTCGTTGCAAATGATTTAAATGATCATCCTTGTTAGCACCGAAAACAAGAATATCATCCAAATATACAACTACGAACTTTCCCAAAAACGGCCTTAGTACCTCATTCATTAATCTCATGAAAGTACTAGGAGCATTTGTGAGACCAAATGGCATAACCAGCCATTCATACAACCCATACTTTGTTTTGAAAGCCGTTTTCCACTCATCTCCCTCCTTCATGCATATTTGGTGGTATCCACTTCTCAAATCAATTTTCGAAAACAACTTGGATCCACTCAACTCATCTAGCATGTCATCTAATCTAGGGATGGGAAATCTGTACTTTATGGTGATGTTATTCACAGCACGGCTATCAATACACATCCTCCATGAACCGTCTTTTTTTGGCACAAGCAAAGCCGGAACGGCACCACGGACTCTTGCTCTCCCTCACGTATCCCTTGCCCATCAACTCACTGATTTGGCTTTGTAATTCCTCACTCTCTTTGGGATTACATCTATAGGAAGGCTTATTTGGAATTGGTGCTCCGGGAATGAGATCAATTTGATGTTCAATTCCACGTTTAGGGGGTAGGCCATTTGGTAGATCATTAGGGAACACATCTCCAAACTCCTCCAACAACTCCCTCAAATGCGGATCCTCAACGTTCACTCCCTCATTCATCTCCTTGGCAACCAGAATATACACCAACTGATTTTCCTCCAACTCCCTCTCAAATCGTTTTCTCCCTAAGAACACGCCACTACACATCGGGTTTTCTTTTGGTGTTGGTTTTGTGTTTCGGATTTTGAAGGAGGTAATGGTAGCAAGGTTTTGGTTTTGCCATTCTTGTTCACCTTATACACATTTTTAAAACCATCATGCATCACTTTGCGATCAAATTGCCACGGTCTACCAAGTAGTATATGGCACGCAGTCATAGGGATTACATCACATAGAATTTCATCTTCATAATTTCCAATTGAGAATGTGATTAAAACTCTATTTTTTACCCTTACTTCACTATCATCATCTAGCCATTTCAGTTTATAAGGAATTGGATGTTTCGTCATAGGTAATGCTAACTTCTCTACAAGTTCAGTTGAAGCTACATTAGTACAACTTCCACCATCTATGATCAAATTGCATAGTTTTTTTTCACTAGGCATTTCGAATGAAAAATGGTCTCCCTTTGTTCCTCATTTTCGGCCACCACATTTGAGTATAAGGACCTCCTAATCACTAAGGTTTCACCCTCCATTTCAGGATTGCACACGTCCTCCTCATCCTCACTTCCATTTTTATCATGTTCCATTGCTAAAAGAGATTGTCTTTCCAACTCGTCTATTTCTATTATATCTCTTATGGTCATGATTCTTTTAGTCGGACAATTAGCTTGGTAATGGCCATAGCCTTGACACTTAAAACATTTCACTTTTAAGGTTTTGTCATCTCCGACTTTCTCCTTGTCTTTCCTAGTGAAATCAGGTTTTTTGTTCTTATCAAGATTACTAGTACTAGGATTAACTTTGAAAGTACTAAATGGCTTGGAATAAGACTTACTTGCTACTGATTTCTTCTTTTGGCTATCCATTTTGAGAGCCACTTTGCAAGCTTCATCGAATGTGAGGTATGGAAACACCTCCACTTTCTCACGCACCTCTTCGTTTAGGCCTCCTAAGAATCGGCCTAACTTTTGCTCCTCCATTTCTTCGATTTCACAAACAATGGAAAGCTTCTCAAATTCCTTGATGTACTCCTCCATAGGCATGGCGCCTTGCTTGAGTGTGGACCACCTAACATACTGATTTTGTTTGTAGTTAGTTGGAACAAAACGTTTCCTCAATTGCTTCTTCAATTTTTCCCAAGTAGCAATCTTGGATTTGTTCTCTTTCACTCTTTGCCTCTTCAATCCTTCTAACCAAATGGATGCATATTTGGTTAGCTTCAAAACAGCAACCTTGTATCTCTTGTCATTCGGAGTGTCTTTGTAATCAAAAAAACGCTCCAAAGAACGTTCCCATTCAATGTATAATTCCGGATCACTAGCTCCATCAAAATCCGGAACTTCAATTTTTAAACCCCTATCATCAGCCCTAGAACTCCTTTCTTCCTCATTGGGTTTCTTCTTAAACAATTCTAAGGTTATCTTTGCCATCATGTCGTGTAATGCTTCATTTTGCTTAGCTAAAGCTTCTAGCATTGCATCTCTTCTAGCATTATCATCTATTTCCTCGTCCATTTCGGAACTCAGCTCTTGATACCACTTGATACGAAATCACTTCAAAAAGAATTGTGATTACGATAGTTGAACAATAAACTAAAAGCCTCCACCTTAAGTTTATAATTCGGTTTGCAACTAAGGAAATGAATCTCCACTCTCTCCCTCAATTACGGATTTAATTAACAAAGAACGAGAATCTCCACTCTCGAATATGTCAATTAGGTTGACTTTCTCGTAGTTTGACCTCCCAAGAAAATCGGTTCAAAGATAGAATAAAAACCTCGGTTTTTAATCTTTAACACAACGTGTTTTAATTTGAAGCACAAAGCTTAAATTTCAATTATCCAAATCTGCTTTCATTTATGATCACCATTACATATATATATTACAAGCTAATTACTTCCCAAAAGATCTAAGTACTCAAAATATTAAACAAAGCAAGAAACAACTAATATCTCTAATTTCCAACAAGGATGTAAGAGGAATAGTGTTGTTGTGTGTTTTGTTGACTTATTCAAAGGAGGCAAAGGAGGAGGGCCGGTTTTCCACACCAAGTGGATGGCCTCCCTTAGCTTGCAACACAAGCTCCACAAATATCTCTAAGAACCTCCTTTCACACGTCCCTAGGGTGATTCGCATCCCCGAGCATGTTCGTGGATATTACAACTTACGCTACGCAAAATAATTCCGGTTTTACAAAAACCGAAAATTACAAAAACGTTAATTAAACTAACTAGCTTTTAATTAACTTCTTTTCCTACGTTGCTCAACATAATTAAACTAGTACTAATCCTTAAACCGTGAATTTCTCCCTTGTTGTGATTGAGATCAGTACTTAGTAGAATTTCGGAATTCGCAACTGATTTCGGATCACAAAGTTTGTTCCCCTTGAACAAAAACCCCTCCATTTGATGATAATGGTCTTTTGGACCTTTCTTTGTAGCCACGAACAGGTCACGTGTCTCCTCATCAAGAACATAGAATTCCTTAATCAACTCAAACCCAAGTACCTTGGAATCCACCATATTAAGCAATACGTGTCTCCGAGATAAAGCATCAGCTACAATGTTGGCTTTTCCGGCCTTGTACTTGGCAACAAAATTGAAAGATTGTAAGAATTCCACCCATTTCGCATGACGAGCACTAAGCTTATGTTGTCCATGAATATACTTCAACGATTCATGATCAGAATGGAGAACAAAAGCTTGTGGTCGTAAATAGTGACTCCAATGATTAAGAGCTCTAACCATGGCATAAAACTCTTTATCATACGTGGAATAATTCAACTTGGCCTGATTTAGTTTCTCGCTAAAATAAGCAATAGGTTTGCCACATTGAATTAAAACAGCCCCAATACCCGTTCCACTTGCGTCACACTCAACTTCAAATGGTTTAGTGAAATCGGGTAAAGCCAAAACAGGCGTGTCACACATTTTCTCCTTAACAAGTTCAAACGCCTTTTGAGCTGCGTCACTCCATGTAAATTTTCCATGTTTAGTGCATTCAGTTATAGGGGCTAATAACGTGCTGAAATTATTTATAAACCTCCTATAAAATGAAGCTAAACCATGAAAAGATCTCACCTCGGTGATAGTTGTGGGAACCGGCCAAGAAGAGATTGCTTCTACTTTGGAAGGATCCACTTTCACACCTTCATCGGCAATGATGAAACCAAGGAAGCCAATCTCCTTTTGCATAAACGTGCACTTCTCAAGTTTCCCGTATAATTTGTTCTCCCTTAGAACTTCGAACAATTGTTGCAAATGACTCAAATGATCCTCCTTGTTAGAACTATAGACAAGAATATCATCCAAATACACCACCACGAACTTTCCCAAAAACGGCCTAAGTACCTCATTCATCAATCTCATGAACGTACTAGGGGCATTTGTGAGACCAAACGGCATAACCAGCCATTCATACAACCCATACTTCGTTTTGAAAGCCGTCTTCCACTCATCTCCCTCTCTCATGCATATTTGGTGGTATCCACTTCTCAAATCAATTTTCGAGAACAAATTGGATCCACTCAACTCATCCAACATGTCATCTAACCTAGGGATGGGAAATCTGTATTTGATAGTTATATTGTTCACGGCACGGCTATCAATGCACATCCTCCATGTTCCGTCTTTTTTTGGCACAAGTAAAGCCGGAACAGCTGATCCGAAATCAGTTGCGAATTCCGAAATTCTACTAAGTACTGATCTCAATCACAACAAGGGAGAAATTCACGGTTTAAGGATTAGTACTAGTTTAATTATGTTGAGCAACGTAGGAAAAGAAGTTAATTAAAAGCTAGTTAGTTTAATTAACGTTTTTGTAATTTTCGGTTTTTGTAAAACCGGAATTATTTTGCGTAGCGTAAGTTGTAATATCCACGAACATGCTCGGGGATGCGAATCACCCTAGGGACGTGTGAAAGGAGGTTCTTAGAGATATTTGTGGAGCTTGTGTTGCAAGCTAAGGGAGGCCATCCACTTGGTGTGGAAAACCGGCCCTCCTCCTTTGCCTCCTTTGAATAAGTCAACAAAACACACAACAACACTATTCCTCTTACATCCTTGTTGGAAATTAGAGATATTAGTTGTTTCTTGCTTTGTTTAATATTTTGAGTACTTAGATCTTTTGGGAAGTAATTAGCTTGTAATATATATATGTAATGGTGATCATAAATGAAAGCAGATTTGGATAATTGAAATTTAAGCTTTGTGCTTCAAATTAAAACACGTTGTGTTAAAGATTAAAAACCGAGGTTTTTATTCTATCTTTGAACCGATTTTCTTGGGAGGTCAAACTACGAGAAAGTCAACCTAATTGACATATTCGAGAGTGGAGATTCTCGTTCTTTGTTAATTAAATCCGTAATTGAGGGAGAGAGTGGAGATTCATTTCCTTAGTTGCAAACCGAATTATAAACTTAAGGTGGAGGCTTTTAGTTTATTGTTCAACTATCGTAATCACAATTCTTTTTGAAGTGATTTCGTATCAAGTGGTATCAAGAGCTGAGTTCTGAAATGGACGAGGAAATAGATGATAATGCTAGAAGAGATGCAATGCTAGAAGCTTTAGCTAAGCAAAATGAAGCATTACACGACATGATGGCAAAGATAACCTTAGAATTGTTTAAGAAGAAACCCAATGAGGAAGAAAGGAGTTCTAGGGCTGATGATAGGGGTTTAAAAATTGAAGTTCCGGATTTTGATGGAGCTAGTGATCCGGAATTATACATTGAATGGGAACGTTCTTTGGAGCGTTTTTTTGATTACAAAGACACTCCGAATGACAAGAGATACAAGGTTGCTGTTTTGAAGCTAACCAAATATGCATCCATTTGGTTAGAAGGATTGAAGAGGCAAAGAGTGAAAGAGAACAAATCCAAGATTGCTACTTGGGAAAAATTGAAGAAGCAATTGAGGAAACGTTTTGTTCCAACTAACTACAAACAAAATCAGTATGTTAGGTGGTCCACACTCAAGCAAGGCGCCATGCCTATGGAGGAGTACATCAAGGAATTTGAGAAGCTTTCCATTGTTTGTGAAATCGAAGAAAGGGAGGAGCAAAAGTTAGGCCGATTCTTAGGAGGCCTAAACGAAGAGGTGCGTGAGAAAGTGGAGGTGTTTCCATACCTCACATTCGATGAAGCTTGCAAAGTGGCTCTCAAAATGGATAGCCAAAAGAAGAAATCAGTAGCAAGTAAGTCTTATTCCAAGCCATTTAGTACTTTCAAAGTTAATCCTAGTACTAGTAATCTTGATAAGAACAAAAACCTGATTTCACTAGGAAAGACAAGGAGAAAGTCGGAGATGACAAAACCTTAAAAGTGAAATGTTTTAAGTGTCAAGGCTATGGCCATTACCAAGCTAATTGTCCGACTAAAAGAATCATGACCATAAGAGATATAATAGAAATAGACGAGTTGGAAAGACAATCTCTTTTAGCAATGGAACATGATAAAAATGGAAGTGAGGATGAGGAGGACGTGTGCAATCCCTGAAATGGAGGGTGAAACCTTAGTGATTAGGAGGTCCTTATACTCAAACGTGGTGGCCGAAAATGAGGAACAAAGGGAGACCATTTTTCATTCGAAATGCCTAGTGAAAAAAAAAACTATGCAATTTGATCATAGATGGTGGAAGTTGTACTAATGTAGCTTCAACTGAACTTGTAGAGAAGTTAGCATTACCTATGACGAAACATCCAATTCCTTATAAACTGAAATGGCTAGATGATGATAGTGAAGTAAGGGTAAAAAATAGAGTTTTAATCACATTCTCAATTGGAAATTATGAAGATGAAATTCTATGTGATGTAATCCCTATGACTGCGTGCCATATACTACTTGGTAGACCGTGGCAATTTGATCGCAAAGTGATGCATGATGGTTTTAAAAATGTGTATAAGGTGAACAAGAATGGCAAAACCAAAACCTTGCTACCATTACCTCCTTCAAAAATCCGAAACACAAAACCAACACCAAAAGAAAACCCGATGTGTAGTGGCGTGTTCTTAGGGAGAAAACGATTTGAGAGGGAGTTGGAGGAAAATCAGTTGGTGTATATTCTGGTTGCCAAGGAGATGAATGAGGGAGTGAACGTTGAGGATCCGCATTTGAGGGAGTTGTTGGAGGAGTTTGGAGATGTGTTCCCTAATGATCTACCAAATGGCCTACCCCCTAAACGTGGAATTGAACATCAAATTGATCTCATTCCCCGGAGCACCAATTCCAAATAAGCCTTCCTATAGATGTAATCCCAAAGAGAGTGAGGAATTACAAAGCCAAATCAGTGAGTTGATGGGCAAGGGATACGTGAGGGAGAGCAAGAGTCCGTGTGCCGTTCCGGCTTTGCTTGTGCCAAAAAAAACGGTTCATGGAGGATGTGTATTGATAGCCGTGCTGTGAATAACATCACCATAAAGTACAGATTTCCCATCCCTAGATTAGATGACATGCTAGATGAGTTGAGTGGATCCAAGTTGTTTTCGAAAATTGATTTGAGAAGTGGATACCACCAAATATGCATGAAGGAGGGAGATGAGTGGAAAACGGCTTTCAAAACAAAGTATGGGTTGTATGAATGGCTGGTTATGCCATTTGGTCTCACAAATGCTCCTAGTACTTTCATGAGATTAATGAATGAGGTACTAAGGCCGTTTTTGGGAAAGTTCGTAGTTGTATATTTGGATGATATTCTTGTTTTCGGTGCTAACAAGGATGATCATTTAAATCATTTGCAACGAGTGTTCGAGGTTTTGAGAGAGCAAAAATTATATGGGAAGCTTGAAAAGTGCACGTTCATGCAACGAGAGCTTGGCTTCCTTGGGTTCATAATTTCGGATGAAGGGGTGAAGGTGGATCCATCCAAAGTTGAAGCAATTTCTTCTTGGCCGGTTCCTACAACTATCACCGAGGTGAGGTCTTTTCATGGTTTAGCTTCGTTTTATAGGAGGTTCCTAAACAATTTCAGCACCTTATTAGCTCCTATAACGGAATGCACTAAACATGGAAAATTTGAATGGAGTGACGCAGCTCAAAAGGCGTTTGAGCTTGTAAAAGAGAGAATGTGTAAAACGCCTATCCTAGCTTTACCTGATTTTGCAAAACCATTTGAAGTTGAGTGTGATGCAAGTGGAACGGGTATTGGGGCTGTTTTGATTCAATGTGGCAAGCCTATTGCGTATTTTAGCGAAAAATTAAATCAGGCTAAGTTGAATTATTCTACTTATGATAAAGAGTTCTACGCCATGGTTAGATCTCTTAATCATTGGAGTCACTATTTACGACCACAAGCTTTTGTTCTTCATTCCGATCATGAATCACTGAAATATATTGATGTGAGTACACGTGGTCCATTAGGAGAAGATCATGAGGTTTTGCTTGCTAAGGACATGGATGGCAGCCATGGGAGGTTTAGTGATGCTCATGGTCCGAGTTTGGAAACGTTTAGGGCGTGTATGGTGGTTACATGGACATCCTAGTTCTGTTAGGGTTGTTTGTGTGGTGGTTACATGAACATCCTAGTTCTGTTAGGATTGTTGAGACTAATCCGAATTGGATTAGGAGTGTTAGTAGTTTCCTAATTCTAGTAGGAATAGGAGATTGTTATCCTAGTATGAATAGGAGTCTTAATCACATAGACGTGTGATTAAATAGGAGTTGTTTTGTGCGTTATTTACTAGTTCTATTAGGTTTAAGTTATTGTTGCATATAAATAGTTTATTTGCTGTTATTTGATAGGGACGAAATATTATTGAAGTTTATCTACTTTTGTTTTCGAATTTGCAAAGAGTGTTTGCTTGTTTGATTAATCCGAGTGATTTCTTGTGAGTTCCAAGTAAATCTTCGAAGAGTTTGTGAGTGTTGTGAGTATTCCAATACTAACAAATTTAAAACCCTAGTTTAGGATCCAAGAACCAAGTTCTTGAACCCTAACTAATCGAATCAAAGAATAGAGTAATCTTCTTTGTTTCTTATCTTTCGAATTGTAAGGTGTGAGATTTCTTCTTCCACGTTACACATCAATTGGTATCAGAGCTAAGGCGTGTGTTTTGGGCATTGGACGTGAAAAGAAAGTGGTGATTTTGTCCAAGAAAGATCCTAGAAACACTAGGGCTGTTTCGGACAGTTTGTAGGGGAACGTTTGGAGCGTTTCTTGGAAGTTCTTGGTGGTTCTTGGAGGTTGATAACTTGTTACCATGGGAGACAACAACCAAGAAAGGATAAATGAGCTACTACAACAACAACTTGCTGCCATGCAACAAGTCTTGGCCACGTTAACCATAAACGTGCTAGGGAAAGACAAAGAAAGAAAGAACGATGGTGGTGCAAGTGATCGAGGGATGAAGATTGACATCAATGACTTTGATGGCACCCTAGATCCTGAACTATATCTGGAGTGGGAGAGATCTATTGAGAGATTCTTTGAGTATAGGGAGACACCGGATGAAAAACAATTCTCAATTGCCAAGTTAAAACTGACCAAGCATGCTGCGATTTGGTTGGAGGGAATTCAAGCCCAAAGAAGGAGGGATGGAAAGGGAAAAATTCAGTCTTGGCCCAAGCTTAAAACGCACTTGAGGAGGAGATTTGTTCCCGCCAATTTTAAGCAAACTTTGTACGTCAAGTGGAGTACCTTGAAGCAAGGTTTCGGAAGTGTGGAAGATTATATCAAGGAATTCGAGAGATTAGCCATTGTTTGCGAGATTGAAGAAAGGGAAGAACAAAAATTAGGGCGATTCTTGGCTGGACTAAATAACGACATTTATGAGAAGGTTGAAGTGCATCCCTACATCAACTATGATGAAGCGTGCAAATTGGCCATGAAATTTGACAAGCATAGGAAGAAAGACAAGGGGACGACCAACTTTGAGAAGGGGGTAGTTCGAAGTTTAGGGGTACCTATGGGGGTTCAAAAGAGGGTGTTTCGAGTACTAAAATACCTAACCCTAGAAGCCATGACGGAGATAAGGGGAAGCGGTTAGGCTGTGGGAAGTAGTGACCTCTCTAAGATCAAGTGTTTCAAGTGTCAAGGACACGGTCACTATAAAAGGGATTGTCCTAATCCTAGGGCACTTACTATGATGGAGATCCAAGCCATAGGCATTCAAGCCTTCGGTGATGAAGAAGACGAAGAAGATGATGAAAGGATGGATCCAGGGGATAGTAGTGAGGAAGAGGCGGAGAAGTGTGGTCCGGAAGGGGAAAGAAGCCTCATATTGAGAAGGGCCATGCATATTCAAAAGACAAGACCAACCGGAACAAAGGGAGAATATCTTCCAAACCAAGTGTAGGGTGAATGGTGAGTTGTGTGATTTGATCATTGACGGTGGGAGTATGACTAATGCCGTGTCTAAGGAGTTGGTGGAGAAGTTGAGTCTCAAAACTACTAGGCATCCTAGTCCGTACAAACTAAGGTGGTTGGATGAACAAGGCACTTCGGTCGAGAAACAAGCACTAGTAGGGTTCAAAGTAGGTTCCTATAGTGACGAGATTTTGTGTGATGTTTTAAAGATGGATGCGTGCCATATTCTTTTAGGGAGGCCGTGGCAGTATGATAGACAATCAAAGCACAATGGAGTGACTAATGTGTACACCATTAGGAAAGATGGAGTGAAGAAGGAGTTGATTCCTTTACCCCCGAAAAATCCGACCCTCCTACAAAAAATTAAGCCAAAGGAGACTCTTTTGGTGGGAAGAAAGGTGATGGAGAGGGAGATTGAAGAGGGTGAGTCTTGTTTTATGTTGTTTAGTAAGGAAGTGGTGGAAGGGTTAACCAACAAAAGTCCCGAGTTAGCCAAGCTACTGCTGGAATTTGAGGACGTTTTTCCGGAGGAATTGCCACCTGGTTTGCCACCAATTCGTGGGATTGAACATCAAATAGATCTTATTCCGGGAGCCCCCATTCCCAACAAGCCTTCTTATAGGGCAAATCCGGATGAGACTAAGGAGTTGCAAAGGCAAATAGGGGAGTTAATGGAGAGGGGATACGTGAAGGAGAGCATGAGCCCATGTGCTGTGCCTACTTTGTTGGTTCCTAAGAAGGATGGGACGTGGAGAATGTGCATTGATAGTAGGGCGGTGAATAACATTACTATCAAGTATAGGTTTCCCATTCCTAGACTAGATGACATGCTTGATGAGTTATGTGGTGCAAGGTTGTTTTCCAAGGTAGATCTTAGAAGTGGTTATCATCAAATAAGGATGAGGGAAGGTGATGAATGGAAGACGGCATTTAAAACGAAGCATGGACTCTATGAGTGGTTGGTGATGCCATTTGGGCTCACTAATGCGCCAAGTACCTTCATGAGGCTGATGAATGAAGTGCTTAGGCCATTCTTGGGGAGATTTGTTGTGGTATACTTGGATGACATCTTGGTGTATAGTAGAGACGTGGGTTCACATTTGAAACACCTAAGGGAGTTATTCGAAGTATTACGCCAGCAAAAGTTGTTTGGGAAGATGGAGAAGTGCACCTTCATGCAAGGGGAGATTAGTTTTCTTGGTTACATTGTGATCGATCATGGTATTAAGGTGGATCCATCCAAGGTTGAAGCGATCAAGTCGTGGCCTACTCCTAGAACTTTGACCGAGGTAAGGTCTTTTCATGGCTTGGCTTCATTTTATAGGAGGTTTATTAAGAATTTTAGTACGTTGTTGGCTCCTATAACTGAATGTACGAAAAAAGGAGGGTTTGAATGGACAAAACAAGCTCAAGAGGCCTTTGAAGAGGTGAAGGAAAGGATGTGTAGTGCTCCTATTCTAGCATTGCCGGATTTCACTAAGCCTTTTGAAGTAGAATGTGATGCTAGTGGTAAAGGGATTGGGGCAGTTTTGATACAAGAGGGACGTCCAATTGCTTACTTTAGTGAAAAACTTGGAGGGGGAAAATTGAACTATTCGACTTATGATAAGGAGTTCTATGCTATGGTGAGAGCTTTGGATCATTGGAGTCATTATTTGCGTCCCCGGGCATTTGTTTTGCATTCTGATCATGAGTCTTTAAAATACATTCATGGACAACATAAGCTAAGTGCTAGGCATGCAAAGTGGGTGGAATTCATGCAATCTTTTAACTTTGTGGCTAAGTACAAGGCGGGAAAAGCTAATATTGTGGCGGATGCTCTATCTAGGAGGTTCAATCTATTGACAATGCTTGATTCTAGGATAATTGGATTCGAGATATTGAAGGAGTATTATGTGGAAGATCCGGATTTCAAGGAATTGTACAAGGGGTGTTTGAAGGGGCCACAAGGAGTTTATGTGCTGAATGAGGGATACTTGTTCAAGGGGAATAAGTTGTGCGTGCCTAAGTGTGCTATAAGGGGTTTGTTGGTGAAAGAGGCGCATGGAGGAGGTTTGGCTGGGCATTTTGGGGTGCATAAGACCTTAGAGTTGCTTCATGAGCATTTCTTTTGGCCACGCATGTTGGGAGATGTTCAAGCACACTTGGCGAGATGTGGCGTGTGTCAAAGAGCTAAGAGCACCTTCCATAAGGGGCTTTATATTCCACTACCAATACCGGAGAGACCTTGGGAGGATGTAAGCATGGATTTTGTAGTTGCTTTGCCTCGTACACAAAGGGGTAAGGATGCTATCATGGTGGTAGTAGATCGTTTCTCCAAGATGGCTCATTTTGTGCCATGTCACAAGGTGGATGATGCAATCAATGTGGCGGGGTTGTATTTTAGGGAGATTGTGAAGTTACATGGGGTTCCTCAGTCTATAGTGTCGGATAGGGACAGCAAGTTCCTTAGCTATTTTTGGCGTACACTTTGGAGATTATTGGGGACAAAATTGTTGTTTAGCACATCTCATCACCCACAAACAGATGGGCAAACGGAGGTAACAAATAGAACACTTGGGGGTGTTATTGCGGGGTTTAGTGAGTAAGACCGGCAAGGATTGGGACATCAAGCTTAGCCATGCGGAATTTGCATACAATAGGACACCAACGAGCACGACTAAGTACAGTCCATTCGAGGTGGTCTATGGAGTAAACCCCTATGTTCCTATTGATCTCATTGCCTTGCCCAAAGATGAGTATGTACACGAGGGAGCTAGAGAGCATGCTTGTTGCCATGACGAAGCTACATAAGCAAGTTCGCGCCACCATTGAGAAGATGAACGAGGTTTACAAGAAAAGAGCAAATAAGAACCGAAAACAGAATGAGTTTCAACCGGGTGATCTAGTGTGGTTGCATCTAAGAAAGGAGAGGTTTCCGGGAAAGAGAAAGCACAAGCTAATGCCACGAGCTGAAGGGCCTTTCATGGTTGAAAGAAGGCTAGGTGAGGGTGCTTATAAGCTTGAATTGCCTAGTGAATTTGGCAATGTATCCGCAAGTTTCAATGTTGGGGATTTGTCTCCTTATCTAGGGGATGAAGACATGGCGGAATTGAGGGCAATTCCTTTTCAAGAAGGAGGGAATGATGTGAGTACACGTGGTCCATTAGGAGAAGATCATGAGGTTTTGCTTGCTAAGGACATGGATGGCAGCCATGGGAGGTTTAGTGATGCTCATGGTCCGAGTTTGGAAACGTTTAGGGCGTGTATGGTGGTTACATGGACATCCTAGTTCTGTTAGGGTTGTTTGTGTGGTGGTTACATGAACATCCTAGTTCTGTTAGGATTGTTGAGACTAATCCGAATTGGATTAGGAGTGTTAGTAGTTTCCTAATTCTAGTAGGAATAGGAGATTGTTATCCTAGTATGAATAGGAGTCTTAATCACATAGACGTGTGATTAAATAGGAGTTGTTTTGTGCGTTATTTACTAGTTCTATTAGGTTTAAGTTATTGTTGCATATAAATAGTTTATTTGCTGTTATTTGATAGGGACGAAATATTATTGAAGTTTATCTACTTTTGTTTTCGAATTTGCAAAGAGTGTTTGCTTGTTTGATTAATCCGAGTGATTTCTTGTGAGTTCCAAGTAAATCTTCGAAGAGTTTGTGAGTGTTGTGAGTATTCCAATACTAACAAATTTAAAACCCTAGTTTAGGATCCAAGAACCAAGTTCTTGAACCCTAACTAATCGAATCAAAGAATAGAGTAATCTTCTTTGTTTCTTATCTTTCGAATTGTAAGGTGTGAGATTTCTTCTTCCACGTTACACATCATATATTCATGGACAACATAAGCTTAGTGCTCGGCATGCTAAATGGGTAGAGTTCTTACAATCGTTCAACTTTGTTGCTAAGTACAAGTCCGGAAAAGCTAACGTGGTAGCTGATGCTTTATCTCGGAGACACGTGTTGCTTAATATGGTGGATTCCAAGGTACTTGGGTTTGATCTGATTAAAGAATTTTATGTTCTTGATGAGGGGACACGAGATCTGTTCGAAGCTACCAAAGATGGTCCAAAAGACCATTATCATCAAATGGAGGGGTTCTTGTTCAAGGGGAACAAACTTTGCGTTCCTAAATGTCCCGTTCGAGACTTGCTAATTAGAGAGGCTCATGGAGGTGGGTTGGCGGGCCATTTTGGCGTGAGCAAGACTATGGAGTTGTTACAAGAACATTTCTCATGGCCTCATATGATCAAAGAGGTACATGCTGTTTTGGCTCGTTGTGGTGTTTGTCAAAGGGCTAAAAGCACGTTCCATAAGGGGTTGTACACTCCTTTACCGACACCGGAGAGACCATGGGAGGATGTTAGTATGGATTTCATTGTGGCTCTTCCTAGGACTCAAAGAGGGAAGGATTCGGTCATGGTGGTGGTGGACCGATTCTCAAAAATGGCGCACTTCGTGCCTTGTCATAAAACGGAAGATGCTATTAATGTTTCTTGTTTGTATTTCAGGGAAATTGTTCGCTTGCATGGAGTACCAAGAACTATTGTCTCGGATCGAGATAGTAAGTTATTGAGTCATTTTTGGAGGTCCCTATGGAGGATGATGGGTACTAAGTTACTTGTTTAGTACTTCACATCACCCCCCAAACGGATGGTCAAACTGAAGTGACCAACCGAACTCTAGGCACCTTGTTAAGGGGCTTGGTGAGCAAGACGGGAAAGGATTGGGATGTCAAGTTATGCCATGCGGAGTTTGCCTACAATAGGACTCCAACTTTTGCAACAAAACATTCACCGTTCGAAGTGGTATATGGGGTTAATCCGTATGTCCCTATTGATCTTATTTCGTTGCCTAAAGACTCTTATGTCCACGGAGATGCTAGGCAACAAGCTGAAACAATGGTGAAGGTTCACAAAGAAATACGCACCAACATCGAGAAGACAAATGAGATGTACAAAAAGAAAGCAAACAAAAGTCGAAAACCGAGGTTGTTTGCTCCTGGAGATTTGGTGTGGATTCACTTGAGGAAGGAGAGGTTTCCAAGTAAAAGAAAGCATAAGCTCATGCCCCGAGCTGAAGGACCTTTCAAGGTTCTTGAACGATATGGAAACAATGCTTACAAAATAGACCTTCCCGGAGACTATGGCGTGGCAGCAACATTCAATGTAGGGGACTTATCCCCCTATTTAGAAGATGAAGATGTGCAAGAATTGAGGACAATTCCTTTTGAAGAAGGAGAGGATGATCCGAAATCAGTTGCGAATTCCGAAATTCTACTAAGTACTGATCTCAATCACAACAAGGGAGAAATTCACGGTTTAAGGATTAGTACTAGTTTAATTATGTTGAGCAACGTAGGAAAAGAAGTTAATTAAAAGCTAGTTAGTTTAATTAACGTTTTTGTAATTTTCGGTTTTTGTAAACCGGAATTATTTTGCGTAGCGTAAGTTGTAATATCCACGAACATGCTCGGGGATGCGAATCACCCTAGGGACGTGTGAAAGGAGGTTCTTAGAGATATTTGTGGAGCTTGTGTTGCAAGCTAAGGGAGGCCATCCACTTGGTGTGGAAAACCGGCCCTCCTCCTTTGCCTCCTTTGAATAAGTCAACAAAACACACAACAACACTATTCCTCTTACATCCTTGTTGGAAATTAGAGATATTAGTTGTTTCTTGCTTTGTTTAATATTTTGAGTACTTAGATCTTTTGGGAAGTAATTAGCTTGTAATATATATATGTAATGGTGATCATAAATGAAAGCAGATTTGGATAATTGAAATTTAAGCTTTGTGCTTCAAATTAAAACACGTTGTGTTAAAGATTAAAAACCGAGGTTTTTATTCTATCTTTGAACCGATTTTCTTGGGAGGTCAAACTACGAGAAAGTCAACCTAATTGACATATTCGAGAGTGGAGATTCTCGTTCTTTGTTAATTAAATCCGTAATTGAGGGGAGAGAGTGGAGATTCATTTCCTTAGTTGCAAACCGAATTATAAACTTAAGGTGGAGGCTTTTAGTTTATTGTTCAACTATCGTAATCACAATTCTTTTTGAAGTGATTTCGTATCAACAGCACACGGACTCTTACTTTCCCTCACGTAACCTTTCTCCATCAATTCACTGATTTGGCTTTGTAACTCCTCACTTTCTTTGGGATTACATCTATAGGAAGGTTTATTTGGAAGTGGTGCTCCGGGAATGAGATCAATTTGATGCTCAATTCCACGTTTAGGGGGTAGGCCATTTGGTAGGTCATTAGGAAACACGTCTCCAAATCCCTCCAATAACTCCCTCAAATTTGAATCTTCAACTTCCATTCCCTCATTCACTTCCTTAGCAACTAGAACATACACGACCTGGTTTGTCCCCAACTCCCTCTCGAATCTTTTTCTCCCTAAAAATACACTACCACACACGAGGTTCTTTTTTTGCTTAGGTGTTGTGTCTCGGATTTTTGAAGGGGGTAATGGTAATAAGGTTTTGGTTTTGCCATTCTTGTTTACCTTATACACATTCAAACAACCATCATGCATTACTTTTCGATCAAATTGCCACGGTCTACCAAGGAGAATATGGCACGCAGTCATAGGAATTACATCACATAGAATTTCATCTTCATAATTTCCAATGGAAAACGTGATTAAAACTCTATTCTTCACCCTTACTTCACTATCATCATCTAACCATTTCAGTTTATAAGGATGTGGATGTTTAGTAGTAGGTAATGCTAACTTCTCTACTAGTTCAGTTGAAGCTACATTCGTACAACTACCACCATCAATGATTAACGTGCATAGTTTCTTATTCACTAAGCATTTCGAATGAAAAATGGTTTCTCTTTGTTCCTCATTTTCAGCCACGACATTAGAGTACAAGGACCTCCTAAGAACCAACATTTCACCCTCCATTTCTGGATTACACACGTCCTCATCACTTTCATTTCCGAAATCAGATTTATCATGTTGCTTTTCTAAGAGATATATCCTCTCCAATTCATCTATCTCCTCTATGTCCCTTATAGTCATGACTCTTTTAGTAGGACAAGTCGATTGGTAATGACCATAACCTTGACACTTAAAACATTTCACTTTAAAGGCTTTATCATCTACAACTTTCTCCTTATCTTTCGGAATGAAATCAGATTTTTTGTTCTTATCAAAGTTGCTAGTACTAGTATTAGCTTTAAAAGTACTAAATGGCTTTGTAAACCCGGAATTATTTTGTTAGCGTAAGTTGTAATATCCACGAAACATGCTTGGGGATGCGATCTACACTTGGGGCGTGTGAAAGGAGGTCCTTGAAGATATTTGTGGAGCTTGTGTTGCAAGCTAAGGGAGGCCATCCACTTGGTGTGGAAAACCGGCCCTCCTTCCCCTTCTAGTCAACAAAACACACAACAACACTATTCATCTTACACCTTGGTTGGAATTAGAGATATTTGTTGTTTAATGCTTTGTTTAATCTTCTAAGTACTTAGATCTTTTGGGATTGATTTGCTTGTAATCTATATATGTATTGTGGATCATAAATGAAAAAAGAGTTTTAGTTTTGATTTGAACTTCATGTTTATTCGGCTTTTTGGACATTGAAAAATCCGAAATTTCGCTTGTGATTAAGAAGTAATCTTAATTTCGAAACCCTTGAGTTAAGTGAGTGAAACTTAAGTTGAGAAGAGAGTTAAAATAATTAGTGAGTTTAAACTAATTAAATCCACTCTCCAAAACCCTCCTAAATCAGTTTTAAGTAAGATAAACTTCCAAACCGATTTAGAACCCTTAAAGCAGAAATAAGTGAGTGAAGCTTATCGAGCTTGAGTTATATTTTCATATACGTTTTCGTATCAGAGTTAATCAAATAACTAAATAAAACATTTGAGTAAGTTATATGTAATTGAATTGAACGAATGAGTTAATCAAATAACTAAATAAAACACTCGAGTAAGTTATTATGTAATTAAATTGAACGAAAGAGTTAATCAATAACTAAATAAAACACTCGAGTAAGTTATAATGTAATTGAATTGAACGAATGAGTTAATCAAATAACTACATAAAACACTTGAGTAAGTTATAATGTAATTGAATTGAACGAATGAGTTAATCAAATAACTAAATAAAAAACTTAAGTAAGTTTTTATATGTAATTGAATTGAACGAAGGAGTTATTCAAATAACTAAATAAAACACTCGAGTAAGTTTTTATGTAATTGAATTGAACGAATGAGTTAATCAAATAACTAAATGAAACACTCGAGTAAGTTCTAATGTAATCAAATTGAACGAAGGAGTTAATCAAATAACGACATAAAACACTCAAGTAAGTTATAATGTAATTGAATTGAACGAAAGTAGTTAATCAAATAACTAAATAAAACACTTGAGTAAGTTATAATGTAATTGAATTGAACGAATGAGTTAATCAAATAACTAAATATAAAACTTAAGTAAGTTTTTATATGTAATTGAATTGAACGAAGGAGTTATTCAAATAACTAAATAAAACACTCGAGTAAGTTTTTATGTAATTGAATTGAACGAATGAGTTAATCAAATAACTAAATAAAACACTCAAGTAACTTATTATGTAATTGAATTGAACGAAGCAGTTAATCAAATAACTAAATGAAACACTCGAGTAAGTTCTAATATAATCGAATTGAACGAAGGAGTTAATCAAATAACTACATAAAACACTCAAGTAAGTTATAATGTAATTGAATTGAAAGAAAGGAGTTAATCAAATAACTAAATAAAACACTCGAGTAAGTTATAATGTAATTGAATTGAACGAAGGAGTTAATCAAATAACTACATAAAACACTTGAGTAAGTTATAATGTAATTGAATTGAACGAAGGAGTTAATCAAATATCTAAATAAAAAACTTAAGTAAGTTTTTATATGTAATTGAATTGAACGAAGGAATTAATCAAATAACTAAATAAAACACTTGAGTAAGTTTTTATGTAATTGAATTGAACGAATGAGTTAATCAAATAACTAAATAAAACACTCGAGTAACTTATTATGTAATTGAATTGAACGAAGGAGTTAATCAAATAACTAAATAAACATTTGAGTAAGTTATATGTAATTGAATTGAACTAATGAGTTAACCAAATAACTAAATAAAACACTCGAGTAAGTTATTATGTAATTTAATTAAACGAAAGAGTTAATCAATAACTAAATAAAACACTCGAGTAAGTTATAATGTAATTGAATTGAACGAATGAGTTAATCAAATAACTACATAAAATACTTTAGTAAGTTATAACGTAATTGAATTGAACGAATAAGTTAATCAAATAAATAAATAAAAAACTTAAGTAAGTTTTTATATGTAATTGAATTGAACGAAGGAGTTAATCAAATAACTAAATAAAACACTCGAGTAAGTTTTTATGTAATTGAATTGAACGAATGAGTTAATCAAATAACTAAATAAAACACTCGATTAAGTTATTATGTAATTAAATTGAACGAAGCAGTTAATCAAATAACTAAATGAAACACTCGAATAAGTTCTAATGTAATCGAATTGAACGAAGGAGTTAATCAAATATCTACATAAAACACTCAAGTAAGTTATAATGTAATTGAATTGAACGACGGATTTTAATCAAATAACTAAACAAAACACTTGAGTAAGTTATTATGTAATTGAATTGAACGAATGAGTTAATCAAATAACTAAATAAAACACTCGATTAAGTTATTATGTAATTAAATTGGACGAAGGAGTTAATCAATAACTAAATAAAACACTCGAGTAAGTTATAATGTAATTGAATTGAACGAATGAGTTAATCAAATAACTAAATAAAACACAAGAGTAAGTTTTTATGTAATTGAATTGAACGAATGAGTTAATCAAATAACTAAATAAAACACTCAAGTAACTTATTATGTAATTGAATTGAACGAAGCAGTTAATCAAATAACTAAATGAAACACTCGAATAAGTTCTAATGTGATCGAATTGAACGAAGGAGTTAATCATATATCTACATAAAACACTCAAGTAAGTTATAATGTAATTGAATTGAACGACGGAGTTAATCAAATAACTAAACAAAACACTTGAGTAAGTTATTATGTAATTGAATTGAACGAATGAGTTAATCAAATAATTAAATAAAACACTCGAGTAAGTTATTATGTAATTAAATTGGACGAAGGAGTTAATCAATAACTAAATAAAACACTCGAGTAAGTTATAATGTAATTGAATTGAACGAATGAGTTAATCAAATAACTATATATAACACAAGAGTTAGTTTTTATGTAATTGAATTCAACGAATGAGTTAATCAAATAACTAAATAAAACACTCGAGTAACTTATTATGTAATTGAATCGAACGAAGGAGTTAATCAAATAACTAAATAAAAAACTTAAGTTTTTATATGTAATTGAATTGAACGAAGGAATTAATCAAATAACTAAATAAAACACTTGAGTAAGTTTTTATGTAATTGAATTGAACGAATGAGTTAATCAAATAACTAAATAAAACACTCGAGTAACTTATTATGTAATTGAATTGAACGAAGGAGTTAATCAAATAACTAAATAAAACATTTGAGTAAGTTATATGTAATTGAATTGAACGAATGAGTTAATCAAATAACTAAATAAAACACTCGAGTAAGTTATTATGTAATTGAATTGAACGAATGAGTTAATCAAATAACTAAATAAAACACTCGAGTATGTTATTATGTAATTAAATTGAACGAAAGAGTTAGTCAATAACTAAATAAAACACTCGAGTAAGTTATAATGTAATTGAATTGAACGAATGAGTTAATCAAATAACTAAATAAAACACAAGAGTTAGTTTTTATGTAATTGAATTCAACGAATGAGTTAATCAAATAACTAAATAAAACACTCGAGTAAGTTTTTATGTAATTGAATTGAACGAATGAGTTAATCAAATAACTAAATAAAACACTCGAGTAAGTTATTATGTAATTGAATTGAACGAATGAGTTAATCAAATAACTAAATAAAACACTCGAGTAAGTTATTATGTAATTAAATTGAACGAAAGAGTTAATCAAATAACTAAATAAAACACTCGAGTAAGTTATAATGTAATTGAATTGAACGAAAGAGTTAATCAAATAACTAAATAAAACACTAGAGTTAGTTTATTATGTAATTGAATTGAACGAATGAGTTAATCAAATAACTAAATAAAACACTCGAGTAAGTTATAATGTAATTGAATTGAACGAATGAGTTAATCAAATAACTAAATAAAACACTCGAGTAAGTTATAATGTAATTGAATTGAACGAAGGAGTTAATCAAATAACTAAATAAAACACTTGAGTAAGTTATATGTAATTGAATTGAACGAAGGAGTTAATCAAATAACTAAATAAAACTCTTGAGTAAGTTTTTATGTAATTGAATTGAACGAATGAGTTAGTCAAATAACTAAATAAAACACTCGAGTTACTTATTATGTAATTGAATTGAACGAAGGAGTTAATCAAATAACTAAATAAAACATTTGAGTAAGTTATATGTAATTGAATTGAACGAATGAGTTAATCAAATAACTAAATAAAACACTCGAGTAAGTTATTATGTAATTAAATTGAACGAAAGAGTTAATCAATAACTAAATAAAACACTCGAGTAAGTTATAATGTAATTGAATTGAACGAATGAGTTAATCAAATAACTACATAAAACACTTGAGTAAGTTATAATGTAATTGAATTGAACGAATGAGTTAATCAAATAACTAAATAAAAAACTTAAGTAAGTTTTTATATGTAATTGAATTGAACGAAGGAGTTATTCAAATAACTAAATAAAACACTCGAGTAAGTTTTTATGTAATTGAATTGAACGAATGATTTAATCAAATAACTAAATGAAACACTCGAGTAAGTTCTAATGTAATCAAATTGAACGAAGGAGTTAATCAAATAACGACATAAAACACTCAAGTAAGTTATAATGTAATTGAATTGAACGAAAGGAGTTAATCAAATAACTAAATAAAACACTTGAGTAAGTTATAATGTAATTGAATTGAACGAATGAGTTAATCAAATAACTAAATATAAAACTTAAGTAAGTTTTTATATGTAATTGAATTGAACGAAGGAGTTATTCAAATAACTAAATAAAACACTCGAGTAAGTTTTTATGTAATTGAATTGAACGAATGAGTTAATCAAATAACTAAATAAAACACTCAAGTAACTTATTATGTAATTGAATTGAACGAAGCGATTAATCAAATAACTAAATGAAACACTCGAGTAAGTTCTAATATAATCGAATTGAACGAAGGAGTTAATCAAATAACTACATAAAACACTCAAGTAAGTTATAATGTAATTGAATTGAAAGAAAGGAGTTAATCAAATAACTAAATAAAACACTCGAGTAAGTTATAATGTAATTGAATTGAACGAAGGAGTTAATCAAATAACTACATAAAACACTTGAGTAAGTTATAATGTAATTGAATTGAACGAAGGAGTTAATCAAATATCTAAATAAAAAACTTAAGTAAGTTTTTATATGTAATTGAATTGAACGAAGGAATTAATCAAATAACTAAATAAAACACTTGAGTAAGTTTTTATGTAATTGAATTGAACGAATGAGTTAATCAAATAACTAAATAAAACACTCGAGTAACTTATTATGTAATTGAATTGAACGAAGGAGTTAATCAAATAACTAAATAAAACATTTGAGTAAGTTATATGTAATTGAATTGAACGAATGAGTTAATCAAATAACTAAATAAAACACTTGAGTAAGTTATTATGTAATTGAATTGAACGAAAGAGTTAATCAAATAACTAAATAAAACACTCGAGTAAGTTATAATGTAATTGAATTGAACGAATGAGTTAATCAAATAACTAAATAAAACACTTTAGTAAGTTATAATGTAATTGAATTGAACGAATGAGTTAATCAAATAACTAAATAAAAAACTTAAGTAAGTTTTTATATGTAATTGAATTGAACGAAGGAGTTAATCAAATAACTAAATAAAACACTCGAGTAAGTTATTATGTAATTGAATTGAACGAATGAGTTAATCAAATAACTAAATAAAACACTCGAGTAAGTTATTATGTAATTAAATTGGACGAAGGAGTTAATCAAATAACTAAATAAAACACTCGAGTAAGTTCTAATGTAATTGAATTGAACGAATGAGTTAATCAAATAACTAAATAAAACACTCGAGTAAGTTATAATGTAATTGAATTGAACGACGGAGTTAATCAAATAACTAAATAAAACACTTGAGTAAGTTATTATGTAATTGAATTGAACGAATGAGTTAATCAAATAACTAAATAAAACACTCGAGTAAGTTATTATGTAATTGAATTGAACGAAGGAGTTAATCAAATAACTAAATAAAACACTTCGAGTAAGTTATAATGTAATTGAATTGAACGAAGGAGTTAATCAAATAACTAAATAAAACACTTGAGTAAGTTATTATGTAATTGAATTGAACGAAGGAGTTAATCAAATAACTAAATAAAACACTTCAAGTAAGTTATTATATGTAATTGAATTGAACGAAGGAGTTAATCAAATAACTAAACAAAACACTCGAGTAAGTTATAATGTAATTGAATTGAACGAAGGAGTTAATCAAATAACTAAATAAAACACTCGAGTAAGTTATAATGTAATTGAATTGAACGAAGGAGTTAATCAAATAACTAAATAAAACACTTGAGTAAGTTATTATGTAATTGAATTGAACGAATGAGTTAATCAAATAACTAAATAAAACACTCGAGTAAGTTATTATGTAATTGAATTGAACGAAGGAGTTAATCAAATAACTAAATAAAACACTCGAGTAAGTTATAATGTAATTGAATTGAACGAATGAGTTAATCAAATAACTAAATAAAACACTTGAGTAAGTTATTATGTAATTGAATTGAACGAATGAGTTAATCAAATAACTAAATAAAACACTCGAGTAAGTTATTATGTAATTGAATTGAACGAAGGAGTTAATCAAATAACTAAATAAAACACTCGAGTAAGTTATAATGTAATTGAATTGAACGAAGGAGTTAATCAAATAACTACATAAAACACTTGAGTAAGTTATAATGTAATTGAATTGAACGAATGAGTTAATCAAATAACTAAATAAAACACTTGAGTAAGTTATTATGTAATTGAATTGAACGAAGGAGTTAATCAAATAACTAAATAAAACACTTGAGTAAGTTATTATGTAATTGAATTGAACGAATGAGTTAATCAAATAACTAAATAAAACACTCGAGTAAGTTATTATGTAATTGAATTGAACGAAGGAGTTAATCAAATAACTAAATAAAACACTCGAGTAAGTTATAATGTAATTGAATTGAACGAATGAGTTAATCAAATAACTAAATAAAACACTCGAGTAAGTTATTATGTAATTGAATTGAACGAAGGAGTTAATCAAATAACTAAATAAAACACTCGAGTAAGTTATAATGTAATTGAATTGAACGAATGAGTTAATCAAATAACTAAATAAAACACTTGAGTAAGTTATTATGTAATTGAATTGAACGAAGGAGTTAATCAAATAACTAAATAAAACACTCGAGTAAGTTATTATGTAATTGAATTGAACGAATGAGTTAATCAAATAACTAAATAAAACACTCGAGTAAGTTATTATGTAATTGAATTGAACGAAAGAGTTAATCAAATAACTAAATAAAACAATTGAGTAAGTTATAATGTAATTGAATTGAACGAAGGAGTTAATCAAATAACTAAATAAAACACTTGAGTAAGTTATAATGTAATTGAATTGAACGAAGGAGTTAATCAAATAACTAAATAAAACACTCGAGTAAGTTTTATAATGTAATTGAATTGAACGAATGAGTTAATCAAATAACTAAATAAAACACTTGAGTAAGTTATTATGTAATTGAATTGAACGAATGAGTTAATCAAATAACTAAATAAAACACTCGAGTAAGTTATTATGTAATTGAATTGAACGAAGGAGTTAATCAAATAACTAAATAAAACACTCGAGTAAGTTATAATGTAATTGAATTGAACGAAGGAGTTAATCAAATAACTAAATAAAACACTTGAGTAAGTTATAATGTAATTGAATTGAACGAAGGAGTTAATCAAATAACTAAATAAAACACTTGAGTAAGTTTTTATTATGTAATTGAATTGAACGAAGGAGTTAATCAAATAACTAAATAAAACACTTGAGTAAGTTATTATGTAATTGAATTGAACGAATGAGTTAATCAAATAACTAAATAAAACACTCGAGTAAGTTATTATGTAATTGAATTGAACGAAGGAGTTAATCAAATAACTAAATAAAACACTTGAGTAAGTTATAATGTAATTGAATTGAACGAAGGAGTTAATCAAATAACTAAATAAAACACTCGAGTAAGTTATAATGTAATTGAATTGAACGAAGGAGTTAATCAAATAACTAAATAAAACACTCGAGTAAGTTATAATGTAATTGAATTGAACGAAGGAGTTAATCAAATAACTAAATAAAACACTTGAGTAAGTTATAATGTAATTGAATTGAACGAAGGAGTTAATCAAATAACTAAATAAAACACTTGAGTAAGTTTATATATGTAATTGAATTGAACGAAGGAGTTAATCAAATAACTAAATGAAACATTTGAGTAAGTTATTATGTAATTGAATTGAACGAATGAGTTAATCAAATAACTAAATAAAACACTCGAGTAAGTTATTATGTAATTGAATTGAACGAAGGAGTTAATCAAATAACTAAATAAAACACTTGAGTAAGTTATAATGTAATTGAATTGAACGAAGGAGTTAATCAAATAACTAAATAAAACACTTGAGTAAGTTATTATGTAATTGAATTGAACGAAGGAGTTAATCAAATAACTAAATAAAACACTTGAGTAAGTTATAATGTAATTGAATTGAACGAAGGAGTTAATCAAATAACTAAATAAAACACTTGAGTAAGTTATAATGTAATTGAATTGAACGAATGAGTTAATCAAATAACTACATCAAACACTTGAGTAAGTTATTATGTAATTGAATTGAACGAAGGAGTTAATCAAATAACTAAATAAAACACTCGAGTAAGTTATTATGTAATTGAATTGAACGAATGAGTTAATCAAATAACTAAATAAAACACTCGAGTAAGTTATTATGTAATTGAATTGAACGAAAGGAGTTAATCAAATAACTAAATAAAACACTCGAGTAAGTTATAATGTAATTGAATTGAACGAAGGAGTTAATCAAATAACTACATAAAACACTTGAGTAAGTTATAATGTAATTGAATTGAACGAAGGAGTTAATCAAATAACTAAATAAAACACTTGAGTAAGTTTTTATAATGTAATTGAATTGAACGAAGGAGTTAATCAAATAACTAAATAAAACACCAGAGTAAGTTATTATGTAATTGAATTGAACGAAGGAGTTAATCAAATAACTAAATAAAACACTCGAGTAAGTTATTATGTAATTGAATTGAACGAAGGAGTTAATCAAATAACTAAATAAAACACTCGAGTAAGTTATTATGTAATTGAATTGAACGAATGAGTTAATCAAATAACTAAATAAAACACTCGAGTAAGTTATTATGTAATTGAATTGAACGAAAGAGTTAATCAAATAACTAAATAAAACACTCGAGTAAGTTATAATGTAATTGAATTGAACGAAGGAGTTAATCAAATAACTAAATAAAACACTTGAGTAAGTTATAATGTAATTGAATTGAACGAAGGAGTTAATCAAATAACTAAATAAAACACTCGAGTAAGTTATTATGTAATTGAATTGAACGAAGGAGTTAATCAAATAACTAAATAAAACACTCGAGTAAGTTATTATGTAATTGAATTGAACGAATGAGTTAATCAAATAACTAAATAAAACACTCGAGTAAGTTATAATGTAATTGAATTGAACGAAGGAGTTAATCAAATAACTAAATAAAACACTCGAGTAAGTTATAATGTAATTGAATTGAACGAAGGAGTTAATCAAATAACTAAATAAAACACTCGAGTAAGTTATTATGTAATTGAATTGAACGAAGGAGTTAATCAAATAACTAAATAAAACACTTGAGTAAGTTATTATGTAATTGAATTGAACGAATGAGTTAATCAAATAACTAAATAAAACACTCGAGTAAGTTATTATGTAATTGAATTGAACGAAGGAGTTAATCAAATAACTAAATAAAACACTCGAGTAAGTTATAATGTAATTGAATTGAACGAAGGAGTTAATCAAATAACTAAATAAAACACTTGAGTAAGTTATTATGTAATTGAATTGAACGAAGGAGTTAATCAAATAACTAAATAAAACACTTGAGTAAGTTATTATGTAATTGAATTGAACGAATGAGTTAATCAAATAACTAAATAAAACACTCGAGTAAGTTATTATGTAATTGAATTGAACGAAGGAGTTAATCAAATAACTAAATAAAACACTTGAGTAAGTTATAATGTAATTGAATTGAACGAATGAGTTAATCAAATAACTAAATAAAACACTTGAGTAAGTTTTTATGTAATTGAATTGAACGAAGGAGTTAATCAAATAACTAAATAAAACACTTGAGTAAGTTATTATGTAATTGAATTGAACGAAGGAGTTAATCAAATAACTAAATAAAACACTTGAGTAAGTTATTATGTAATTGAATTGAACGAAGGAGTTAATCAAATAACTAAATAAAACACTTGAGTAAGTTATAATGTAATTGAATTGAACGAATGAGTTAATCAAATAACTAAATAAAACACTGAGTAAGTTATTATGTAATTGAATTGAACGAATGAGTTAATCAAATAACTAAATAAAACACTTGAGTAAGTTATAATGTAATTGAATTGAACGAATGAGTTAATCAAATAACTAAATAAAACACTCGAGTAAGTTATAATGTAATTGAATTGAACGAAATGAGTTAATCAAATAACTAAATAAAACACTTGAGTAAGTTATTATGTAATTGAATTGAACGAATGAGTTAATCAAATAACTAAATAAAACACTCGAGTAAGTTATTATGTAATTGAATTGAACGAAGGAGTTAATCAAATAACTAAATAAAACACTGAGTAAGTTATTATGTAATTGAATTGAACGAAAAGAGTTAATCAAATAACTAAATAAAACACTCGAGTAAGTTAATATGTAATTGAATTGAACGAATGAGTTAATCAAATAACTAAATAAAACACTCGAGTAAGTTATTATGTAATTGAATTGAACGAAGGAGTTAATCAAATAACTAAATAAAACACTTGAGTAAGTTATAATGTAATTGAATTGAACGAAAGAGTTAATCAAATAACTAAATAAAACACTCGAGTAAGTTATAATGTAATTGAATTGAACGAATGAGTTAATCAAATAACTAAATAAAACACTAGAGTTAGTTATTATGTAATTGAATTGAACGAATGAGTTAATCAAATAACTAAATAAAACACTCGAGTAAGTTATTATGTAATTGAATTGAACGAATGAGTTAATCAAATAACTAAATAAAACACTCGAGTAAGTTATTATGTAATTGAATTGAACGAAGGAGTTAATCAAATAACTAAATAAAACACTCGAGTAAGTTATAATGTAATTGAATTGAACGAAAGGAGTAACCAAATAACTAAATAAAACACTTGAGTAAGTTATTATGTAATTGAATTGAACGAATGAGTTAATCAAATAACTAAATAAAACACTCGAGTAAGTTATTATGTAATTGAATTGAACGAAGGAGTTAATCAAATAACTAAATAAAACACTTGAGTAAGTTATTATGTAATTGAATTGAACGAATGAGTTAATCAAATAACTAAATAAAACACTGAGTAAGTTATTATGTAATTGAATTGAACGAAAGAGTTAATCAAATAACTAAATAAAACACTGGTAAGTTATTATGTAATTGAATTGAACGAATGAGTTAATCAAATAACTAAATAAAACACTTGAGTAAGTTATTATGTAATTGAATTGAACGAATGAGTTAATCAAATAACTAAATAAAACACTTGAGTAAGTTTTTATATGTAATTGAATTGAACGAAGGAGTTAATCAAATAACTAAATAAAACACTCGAGTAAGTTTTTATGTAATTGAATTGAACGAAGGAGTTAATCAAATAACTAAATAAAACACTCGAGTAAGTTATAATGTAATTGAATTGAACGAAGGAGTTAATCAAATAACTAAATAAAACACTCGAGTAAGTTATAATGTAATTGAATTGAACGAAAGGAGTTAATCAAATAACTAAATAAAACACTTGAGTAAGTTATAATGTAATTGAATTGAACGAAGGAGTTAATCAAATAACTAAATAAAACACTTGAGTAAGTTTTTATATGTAATTGAATTGAACGAAGGAGTTAATCAAATAACTAAATAAAACACTCGAGTAAGTTTTTATGTAATTGAATTGAACGAATGAGTTAATCAAATAACTAAATAAAACACTCAAGTAAGTTATTATGTAATTGAATTGAACGAAGAGCTTAATCAAATAACTAAATAAAACACTTGAGTAAGTTATAATGTAATCGAATTGAACGAATGAGTTAATCAAATAACTAAATAAAACACTCGAGTAAGTTATTATGTAATTGAATTGAACGAAAGGAGTTAATCAAATAACTAAATAAAACACTTGAGTAAGTTATAATGTAATTGAATTGAACGAATGAGTTAATCAAATAACTAAATAAAACACTTGAGTAAGTTATAATGTAATTGAATTGAACGAAAGGAGTTAATCAAATAACTAAATAAAACACTTGAGTAAGTTTTTATGTAATTGAATTGAACGAAGGAGTTAATCAAATAACAAAAGAAAACACTCGAGTAAGTTTTTATGTAATTGAATTGAACGAAGGAGTTAATCAAATAACTAAATAAAACACTCGAGTAAGTTATTATGTAATTGAATTGAACTAAAGGAGTTAATCAAATAACTAAATAAAACACTTGAGTAAGTTATTATGTAATTGAATTGAACTAAGGAGTTAATCAAATAACTAAATAAAACACTCGAGTAAGTTATTATGTAATTGAATTGAACGAAAAGAGTTAATCAAATAACTAAATAAAACACTGAGTAAGTTATAATGTAATTGAATTGAACGAATGAGTTAATCAAATAACTAAATAAAACACTTGAGTAAGTTATAATGTAATTGAATTGAACGAAGGAGTTAATCAAATAACTAAATAAAACACTTGAGTAAGTTTTTATATGTAATTGAATTGAACGGAAGGAGTTAATCAAATAACTAAATAAAACACTCGAGTAAGTTATTATGTAATTGAATTGAACGAAGGAGTTAATCAAATAACTAAATAAAACACTCGAGTAAGTTATTATGTAATTGAATTGAACGAAGGAGTTAATCAAATAACTAAATAAAACACTCGAGTAAGTTATAATGTAATTGAATTGAACGAAAGGAGTTAATCAAATAACTAAATAAAACACTCGAGTAAGTTATTATGTAATTGAATTGAACGAAAGGAGTTAATCAAATAACTAAATAAAACACTTGAGTAAGTTATTAATGTAATTGAATTGAACGAAAGGAGTTAATCAAATAACTAAATAAAACACTCGAGTAAGTTATTATGTAATTGAATTGAACGAAATGAGTTAATCAAATAACTAAATAAAACACTCGAATAAGTTATAATGTAATTGAATTGAACGAAAGGAGTTAATCAAATAACTAAATAAAACACTTGAGTAAGTTATTATGTAATTGAATTGAACGAATGAGTTAATCAAATAACTAAATAAAACACTCGAGTAAGTTATTATGTAATTGAATTGAACGAAAGGAGTTAATCAAATAACTAAATAAAACACTTGAGTAAGTTATAATGTAATTGAATTGAACGAAATGAGTTAATCAAATAACTAAATAAAACACTTGAGTAAGTTATTATGTAATTGAATTGAACGAAAGGAGTTAATCAAATAACTAAATAAAACACTCGAGTAAGTTATAATGTAATTGAATTGAACGAATGAGTTAATCAAATAACTAAATAAAACACTTGAGTAAGTTATTATGTAATTGAATTGAACGAAAGGAGTTAATCAAATAACTAAATAAAACACTCGAGTAAGTTATAATGTAATTGAATTGAACGAAAGGAGTTAATCAAATAACTAAATAAAACACTCGAGTAAGTTATAATGTAATTGAATTGAACGAAGGAGTTAATCAAATAACTAAATAAAACACTTGAGTAAGTTATTATGTAATTGAATTGAACGAATGAGTTAATCAAATAACTAAATAAAACACTCGAGTAAGTTATAATGTAATTGAATTGAACGAAAGGAGTTAATCAAATAACTAAATAAAACACTCGAGTAAGTTATTATGTAATTGAATTGAACGAAGGAGTTAATCAAATAACTAAATAAAACACTTGAGTAAGTTATAATGTAATTGAATTGAACGAAAGGAGTTAATCAAATAACTAAATAAAACACTTGAGTAAGTTATTATGTAATTGAATTGAACGAAGGAGTTAATCAAATAACTAAATAAAACACTCGAGTAAGTTATAATGTAATTGAATTGAACGAAAGGAGTTAAACAAATAACTAAATAAAACACTTGAGTAAGTTATTATGTAATTGAATTGAACGAAAGGAGTTAATCAAATAACTAAATAAAACACTTGAGTAAGTTATAATGTAATTGAATTGAACGAAAGGAGTTAATCAAATAACTAAATAAAACACTTGAGTAAGTTATTATGTAATTGAATTGAACGAATGAGTTAATCAAATAACTAAATAAAACACTCGAGTAAGTTATAATGTAATTGAATTGAACGAAAGGAGTTAATCAAATAACTAAATAAAACACTTGAGTAAGTTATTAATGTAATTGAATTGAACGAATGAGTTAATCAAATAACTAAATAAAACACTCGAGTAAGTTATAATGTAATTGAATTGAACGAAAGGAGTTAATCAAATAACTAAATAAAACACTCGAGTAAGTTATAATGTAATTGAATTGAACGAAAGGAGTTAATCAAATAACTAAATAAAACACTTGAGTAAGTTATTATGTAATTGAATTGAACGAATGAGTTAATCAAATAACTAAATAAAACACTTGAGTAAGTTATAATGTAATTGAATTGAACGAAAGGAGTTAATCAAATAACTAAATAAAACACTTGAGTAAGTTATTATGTAATTGAATTGAACGAAATGAGTTAATCAAATAACTAAATAAAACACTCGAGTAAGTTATAATGTAATTGAATTGAACGAAAGGAGTTAATCAAATAACTAAATAAAACACTTGAGTAAGTTATTATGTAATTGAATTGAACGAAAGGAGTTAATCAAATAACTATATAAAACACTTGAGTAAGTTATTATGTAATTGAATTGAACGAAAGGAGTTAATCAAATAACTAAATAAAACACTTGAGTAAGTTATTATGTAATTGAATTGAACGAAGGAGTTAATCAAATAACTAAATAAAACACTCGAGTAAGTTATAATGTAATTGAATTGAACGAAAGGAGTTAATCAAATAACTAAATAAAACACTTGAGTAAGTTATTATGTAATTGAATTGAACGAATGAGTTAATCAAATAACTAAATAAAACACTCGAGTAAGTTATAATGTAATTGAATTGAACGAAAGGAGTTAATCAAATAACTAAATAAAACACTTGAGTAAGTTATTATGTAATTGAATTGAACGAATGAGTTAATCAAATAATTAAATAAAACACTCGAGTAAGTTATAATGTAATTGAATTGAACGAAAGGAGTTAATCAAATAACTAAATAAAACACTTGAGTAAGTTATTATGTAATTGAATTGAACGAAAGGAGTTAATCAAATAACTAAATAAAACACTCGAGTAAGTTATAATGTAATTGAATTGAACGAAAGGAGTTAATCAAATAACTAAATAAAACACTCGAGTAAGTTATTATGTAATTGAATTGAACGAAATGAGTTAATCAAATAACTAAATAAAACACTTGAGTAAGTTATAATGTAATTGAATTGAACGAAAGGAGTTAATCAAATGACTAAATAAAACACTCGAGTAAGTTATTAATGTAATTGAATTGAACGAAAGGAGTTAATCAAATAACTAAATAAAACACTTGAGTAAGTTATTATGTAATTGAATTGAACGAAAGGAGTTAATCAAATAACTAAATAAAACACTCGAGTAAGTTATAATGTAATTGAATTGAACGAAAGGAGTTAATCAAATAACTAAATAAAACACTTGAGTAAGTTATTATGTAATTGAATTGAACGAAATGAGTTAATCAAATAACTAAATAAAACACTTGAGTAAGTTATAATGTAATTGAATTGAACGAAAGGAGTTAATCAAATAACTAAATAAAACACTTGAGTAAGTTATTATGTAATTGAATTGAACGAATGAGTTAATCAAATAACTAAATAAAACACTCGAGTAAGTTATAATGTAATTGAATTGAACGAAAGGAGTTAATCAAATAACTAAATAAAACACTTGAGTAAGTTATTATGTAATTGAATTGAACGAATGAGTTAATCAAATAACTAAATAAAACACTCGAGTAAGTTATAATGTAATTGAATTGAACGAAAGGAGTTAATCAAATAACTAAATAAAACACTTGAGTAAGTTATTATGTAATTGAATTGAACGAATGAGTTAATCAAATAACTAAATAAAACACTCGAGTAAGTTATAATGTAATTGAATTGAACAAAAGGAGTTAATCAAATAACTAAATAAAACACTCGAGTAAGTTATTATGTAATTGAATTGAACGAAAGGAGTTAATCAAATAACTAAATAAAACACTCGAGTAAGTTATAATGTAATTGAATTGAACGAAAGGAGTTAATCAAATAACTAAATAAAACACTCGAGTAAGTTATTATGTAATTGAATTGAACGAAAGGAGTTAATCAAATAACTAAATAAAACACTTGAGTAAGTTATAATGTAATTGAATTGAACGAAAGGAGTTAATCAAATAACTAAATAAAACACTCGAGTAAGTTATTATGTAATTGAATTGAACGAAGGAGTTAATCAAATAACTAAATAAAACACTTGAGTAAGTTATAATGTAATTGAATTGAACGAAAGGAGTTAATCAAATAACTAAATAAAACACTGGAGTAAGTTATTATGTAATTGAATTGAACGAAAGGAGTTAATCAAATAACTAAATAAAACACTCGAGTAAGTTATAATGTAATTGAATTGAACGAAAGGAGTTAATCAAATAACTAAATAAAACACTTGAGTAAGTTATTAATGTAATTGAATTGAACGAATGAGTTAATCAAATAACTAAATAAAACACTCGAGTAAGTTATAATGTAATTGAATTGAACGAAAGGAGTTAATCAAATAACTAAATAAAACACTTGAGTAAGTTATTATGTAATTGAATTGAACGAAAGGAGTTAATCAAATAACTAAATAAAACACTCGAGTAAGTTATTATGTAATTGAATTGAACGAATGAGTTAATCAAATAACTAAATAAAACACTCGAGTAAGTTATAATGTAATTAAATTGAACGAAAGGAGTTAATCAAATAACTAAATAAAACACTTGAGTAAGTTATTAATGTAAGTGAATTGAACGAATGAGTTAATCAAATAACTAAATAAAACACTCGAGTAAGTTATAATGTAATTGAATTGAACGAAAGGAGTTAATCGAATAACTAAATAAAACACTTGAGTAAGTTATTATGTAATTGAATTGAACGAAAGGAGTTAATCAAATAACTAAATAAAACACTCGAGTAAGTTATAATGTAATTGAATTGAACGAAATGAGTTAATCAAATAACTAAATAAAACACTCGAGTAAGTTATAATGTAATTGAATTGAACGAAAGGAGTTAATCAAATAACTAAATAAAACACTCGAGTAAGTTATTATGTAATTGAATTGAACGAAATGAGTTAATCAAATAACTAAATAAAACACTCGAGTAAGTTATAATGTAATTGAATTGAACGAAAGGAGTTAATCAAATAACTAAATAAAACACTTGAGTAAGTTATTATGTAATTGAATTGAACGAATGAGTTAATCAAATAACTAAATAAAACACTTGAGTAAGTTATAATGTAATTGAATTGAACGAAAGGAGTTAATCAAATAACTAAATAAAACACTTGAGTAAGTTATTATGTAATTGAATTGAACGAAAGGAGTTAATCAAATAACTAAATAAAACACTCGAGTAAGTTATAATGTAATTGAATTGAACGAAAGGAGTTAATCAAATAACTAAATAAAACACTTGAGTAAGTTATTATGTAATTGAATTGAACGAATGAGTTAATCAAATAACTAAATAAAACACTCGATTAAGCTATAATGTAATTGAATTGAACGAAAGGAGTTAATCAAATAACTAAATAAAACACTTGAGTAAGTTATTAGGTAATTGAATTGAACGAATGAGTTAATCAAATAACTAAATAAAACACTCGATTAAGCTATAATGTAATTGAATTGAACGAAAGGAGTTAATCAAATAACTAAATAAAACACTTGAGTAATTTATTATGTAATTGAATTGAACGAATGAGTTAATCAAATAACTAAATAAAACACTCGATTAAGCTATAATGTAATTG
The DNA here is from genome assembly GCA_947646795.1 of Beta lomatogona. Taxonomy (NCBI): domain Eukaryota; kingdom Viridiplantae; phylum Streptophyta; class Magnoliopsida; order Caryophyllales; family Amaranthaceae; genus Beta; species Beta lomatogona. The sequence continues at coordinate 189,684 of CANSNZ010001107.1, forward strand.
AATTGAACGAAAGGAGTTAATCAAATAACTAAATAAAACACTTGAGTAAGTTATAATGTAATTGAATTGAACGAAAGGAGTTAATCAAATAACTAAATAAAACACTTGAGTAAGTTATTATGTAATTGAATTGAACGAATGAGTTAATCAAATAACTAAATAAAACACTCGATTAAGCTATAATGTAATTGAATTGAACGAAAGGAGTTAATCAAATAACTAAATAAAACACTTGAGTAATTTATTATGTAATTGAATTGAACGAATGAGTTAATCAAATAACTAAATAAAACACTCGATTAAGCTATAATGTAATTGAATTGAACGAAAGGAGTTAATCAAATAACTAAATAAAACACTTGAGTAAGTTATTATGTAATTGAATTGAACGAATGAGTTAATCAAATAACTAAATAAAACACTCGAGTAAGTTATAATGTAATTGAATTGAACAAAAGGAGTTAAACAAATAACTAAATAAAACACTGGAGTAAGTTATTATGTAATTGAATTGAACGAAAGGAGTTAATCAAATAACTAAATAAAACACAAGAGTAAGTTATAATGTAATTGAATTGAACGAAAGGAGTTAATCAAATAACTAAATAAAACACTTGAGTAAGTTATTATGTAATTGAATTGAACGAATGAGTTAATCAAATAACTAAATAAAACACTCGAGTAAGTTATAATGTAATTGAATTGAACGAAAGGAGTTAATCAAATAACTAAATAAAACACTTGAGTAAGTTATTATGTAATTGAATTGAACGAAAGAGTTAATCAAATAACTAAATAAAACACTCGATTAAGCTATAATGTAATTGAATTGAACGAAAGGAGTTAATCAAATAACTAAATAAAACACTTGAGTAAGTTATTATGTAATTGAATTGAACGAATGAGTTAATCAAATAACTAAATAAAACACTCGATTAAGTTATAATGTAATTGAATTGAACGAAAGGAGTTAATCAAATAACTAAATAAAACACTTGAGTAAGTTATTATGTAATTGAATTGAACGAATGAGTTAATCAAATAACTAAATAAAACACTCGATTAAGCTATAATGTAATTGAATTGAACGAAAGGAGTTAATCAAATAACTAAATAAAACACTTGAGTAAGTTATTATGTAATTGAATTGAACGAATGAGTTAATCAAATAACTAAATAAAACACTCGATTAAGCTATAATGTAATTGAATTGAACGAAAGGAGTTAATCAAATAACTAAATAAAACACTTGAGTAATTTATTATGTAATTGAATTGAACGAATGAGTTAATCAAATAACTAAATAAAACACTCGATTAAGTTATAATGTAATTGAATTGAACAAAAGGAGTTAATCAAATAACTAAATAAAACACTTGAGTAAGTTATTATGTAATTGAATTGAACGAAAGGAGTTAATCAAATAACTAAATAAAACACTTGAGTAAGTTATTATGTAATTGAATTGAACGAATGAGTTAATCAAATAACTAAATAAAACACTCGATTAAGTTATAATGTAATTGAATTGAACGAAAGGAGTTAATCAAATAACTAAATAAAACACTTGAGTAAGTTATTATGTAATTGAATTGAACGAATGAGTTAATCAAATAACTAAATAAAACACTCGATTAAGCTATAATGTAATTGAATTGAACGAAAGGAGTTAATCAAATAACTAAATAAAACACTTGAGTAATTTATTATGTAATTGAATTGAACGAATGAGTTAATCAAATAACTAAATAAAACACTCGATTAAGCTATAATGTAATTGAATTGAACGAAAGGAGTTAATCAAATAACTAAATAAAACACTTGAGTAAGTTATTATGTAATTGAATTGAACGAAGGAGTTAATCAAATAACTAAATAAAACACTTGAGTAAGTTATTATGTAATTGAATTGAACGAATGAGTTAATCAAATAACTAAATAAAACACTCGATTAAGTTATAATGTAATTGAATTGAACGAAAGGAGTTAATCAAATAACTAAATAAAACACTTGAGTAAGTTATTATGTAATTGAATTGAACGAATGAGTTAATCAAATAACTAAATAAAACACTCGATTAAGCTATAATGTAATTGAATTGAACGAAAGGAGTTAATCAAATAACTAAATAAAACACTTGAGTAAGTTATTATGTAATTGAATTGAACGAATGAGTTAATCAAATAACTAAATAAAACACTCGAGTAAGTTATAATGTAATTGAATTGAACGAAAGGAGTTAATCAAATAACTAAATAAAACACTTGAGTAAGTTATTATGTAATTGAATTGAACGAATGAGTTAATCAAATAACTAAATAAAACACTCGATTAAGCTATAATGTAATTGAATTGAACGAAAGGAGTTAATCAAATAACTAAATAAAACACTTGAGTAATTTATTATGTAATTGAATTGAACGAATGAGTTAATCAAATAACTAAATAAAACACTCGATTAAGCTATAATGTAATTGAATTGAACGAAAGGAGTTAATCAAATAACTAAATAAAACACTTGAGTAAGTTATTATGTAATTGAATTGAACGAATGAGTTAATCAAATAACTAAATAAAACACTCGAGTAAGTTATAATGTAATTGAATTGAACGAAAGGAGTTAATCAAATAACTAAATAAAACACTTGAGTAAGTTATTATGTAATTGAATTGAACGAATGAGTTAATCAAATAACTAAATAAAACACTCGATTAAGCTATAATGTAATTGAATTGAACGAAAGGAGTTAATCAAATAACTAAATAAAACACTTGAGTAAGTTATTATGTAATTGAATTGAACGAATGAGTTAATCAAATAACTAAATAAAACACTCGATTAAGCTATAATGTAATTGAATTGAACGAAAGGAGTTAATCAAATAACTAAATAAAACACTTGAGTAAGTTATTATGTAATTGAATTGAACGAATGAGTTAATCAAATAACTAAATAAAACACTCGATTAAGCTATAATGTAATTGAATTGAACGAAAGGAGTTAATCAAATAACTAAATAAAACACTTGAGTAATTTATTATGTAATTGAATTGAACGAATGAGTTAATCAAATAACTAAATAAAACACTCGATTAAGCTATAATGTAATTGAATTGAACGAAAGGAGTTAATCAAATAACTAAATAAAACAGTTGAGTAAGTTATAATGTAATTGAATTAAACGAAGGAGTTAATCAAATAACTAAATAAAACACTTGAGTAAGTTATTATGTAATTGAATTGAACGAATGAGTTAATCAAATAACTAAATAAAACACTTGATTAAGTTATAATGTAATTGAATTGAACGAAAGGAGTTAATCAAATAACTAAATAAAACACTTGAGTAATTTATTATGTAATTGAATTGAACGAATGAGTTAATCAAATAACTAAATAAAACACTCGATTAAGTTATAATGTAATTGAATTGAACGAAAGGAGTTAATCAAATAACTAAATAAAACACTTGAGTAAGTTATTATGTAATTGAATTGAACGAATGAGTTAATCAAATAACTAAATAAAACACTCGAGTAAGTTATAATGTAATTGAATTGAACAAAAGGAGTTAATCAAATAACTAAATAAAACACTGGAGTAAGTTATTATGTAATTGAATTGAACGAAAGGAGTTAATCAAATAACTAAATAAAACACAAGAGTAAGTTATAATGTAATTGAATTGAACGAAAGGAGTTAATCAAATAACTAAATAAAACACTTGAGTAAGTTATTATGTAATTGAATTGAACGAATGAGTTAATCAAATAACTAAATAAAACACTCGAGTAAGTTATAATGTAATTGAATTGAACGAAAGGAGTTAATCAAATAACTAAATAAAACACTTGAGTAAGTTATTATGTAATTGAATTGAACGAAAGAGTTAATCAAATAACTAAATAAAACACTCGATTAAGCTATAATGTAATTGAATTGAACGAAAGGAGTTAATCAAATAACTAAATAAAACACTTGAGTAAGTTATTATGTAATTGAATTGAACGAATGAGTTAATCAAATAACTAAATAAAACACTCGATTAAGCTATAATGTAATTGAATTGAACGAAAGGAGTTAATCAAATAACTAAATAAAACACTTGAGTAATTTATTATGTAATTGAATTGAACGAATGAGTTAATCAAATAACTAAATAAAACACTCGATTAAGCTATAATGTAATTGAATTGAACGAAAGGAGTTAATCAAATAACTAAATAAAACACTTGAGTAAGTTATTATGTAATTGAATTGAACGAATGAGTTAATCAAATAACTAAATAAAACACTCGATTAAGCTATAATGTAATTGAATTGAACGAAACGAGTTAATCAAATAACTAAATAAAACACTTGAGTAATTTATTATGTAATTGAATTGAACGAATGAGTTAATCAAATAACTAAATAAAACACTCGATTAAGCTATAATGTAATTGAATTGAACAAAAGGAGTTAAACAAATAACTAAATAAAACACTGGAGTAAGTTATTATGTAATTGAATTGAACGAAAGGAGTTAATCAAATAACTAAATAAAAAACAAGGGTAAGTTATTATGTAATTGAATTGAACGAATGAGTTAATCAGGTAACTGATGTGTAACGTGGAAGAAGAAATCTCACACCTTACAATTCGAAAGATAAGAAACAAAGAAGATTACTCTATTCTTTGATTCGGTTAGTTAGGGTTCAAGAACTTGGTTCTTGGATCCTAAACTAGGGTTTTAAATTTGTTGGTATTGGAATACTCACAACACTCACAAACTCTTCGAAGATTTACTTGGAACTCACAAGAAATCACTCGGATTAATCAAACAAGCAAACACCCTTTGCAAACTCGAAAACAAAAGTAGATAAACTTCAATAATATTTTTCCTCCTATCAAATAACAGCAAATAAACTATTTATATGCAACAATAACTTAAACCTAATAGAACTAGTAAATAACGCACAAAACAACTCCTATTTAATCACACGTCTATGTGATTAAGACTCCTATTCATACTAGGATAACAATCTCCTATTCCTACTAGAATTAGGAAACTACTAAAACTCCTAATCCAATTCGGATTAGTCTCAACAATCCTAACAGAACTAGGATGTTCATGTAACCACCACACAAACAATCCTAACAGAACTAGGATGTCCATGTAACCACCATACACGCCCTAAACGTTTCCAAACTCGGACCATGAGCATCACTAAACCTCCCATGGCTGCCATCCATGTCCTTAGCAAGCAAAACCTCATGATCTTCTCCTAATGGACCACGTGTACTCACATCATTCCCTCCTTCTTGAAAAGGAATTGCCCTCAATTCCGCCATGTCTTCATCCCCTAGATAAGGAGACAAATCCCCAACATTGAAACTTGCGGATACATTGCCAAATTCACTAGGCAATTCAAGCTTATAAGCACCCTCACCTAGCCTTCTTTCAACCATGAAAGGCCCTTCAGCTCGTGGCATTAGCTTGTGCTTTCTCTTTCCCGGAAACCTCTCCTTTCTTAGATGCAACCACACTAGATCACCCGGTTGAAACTCATGCTGTTTTCGGTTCTTATTTGCTCTTTTCTTGTAAGCCTCGTTCATCTTCTCAATGGTGGCGCGAACTTGCTTATGTAGCTTCGTCATGGCAACAGCATGCTCTCTAGCTCCCTCGTGTACATACTCATCTTTGGGCAAGGCAATGAGATCAATAGGAACATAGGGGTTTACTCCATAGACCACCTCGAATGGACTGTACTTGGTCGTGCTCGTTGGTGTCCTATTGTATGCAAATTCCGCATGGCTAAGCTTGATGTCCCAATCCTTGCCAGTCTTACTCACTAAACCCCGCAATAACACCCCAAGTGTTCTATTTGTTACCTCCGTTTGCCCATCTGTTTGTGGGTGATGAGATGTGCTAAACAACAATTTTGTCCCCAATAATCTCCAAAGTGTACGCCAAAAATAGCTAAGGAACTTGCTGTCCCTATCCGACACTATAGACTTAGGAACCCCATGTAACTTCACAATCTCCCTAAAATACAACCCCGCCACATTGATTGCATCATCCACCTTGTGACATGGCACAAAATGAGCCATCTTGGAGAAACGATCTACTACCACCATGATAGCATCCTTACCCCTTTGTGTACGAGGCAAAGCAACTACAAAATCCATGCTTACATCCTCCCAAGGTCTCTCCGGTATTGGTAGTGGAATATAAAGCCCCTTATGGAAGGTGCTCTTAGCTCTTTGACACACGCCACATCTCGCCAAGTGTGCTTGAACATCTCCCAACATGCGTGGCCAAAAGAAATGCTCATGAAGCAACTCTAAGGTCTTATGCACCCCAAAATGCCCAGCCAAACCTCCTCCATGCGCCTCTTTCACCAACAAACCCCTTATAGCACACTTAGGCACGCACAACTTATTCCCCTTGAACAAGTATCCCTCATTCAGCACATAAACTCCTTGTGGCCCCTTCAAACACCCCTTGTACAATTCCTTGAAATCCGGATCTTCCACATAATACTCCTTCAATATCTCGAATCCAATTATCCTAGAATCAAGCATTGTCAATAGATTGAACCTCCTAGATAGAGCATCCGCCACAATATTAGCTTTTCCCGCCTTGTACTTAGCCACAAAGTTAAAAGATTGCATGAATTCCACCCACTTTGCATGCCTAGCACTTAGCTTATGTTGTCCATGAATGTATTTTAAAGACTCATGATCAGAATGCAAAACAAATGCCTGGGGACGCAAATAATGACTCCAATGATCCAAAGCTCTCACCATAGCATAGAACTCCTTATCATAAGTCGAATAGTTCAATTTTCCCCCTCCAAGTTTTTCACTAAAGTAAGCAATTGGACGTCCCTCTTGTATCAAAACTGCCCCAATCCCCTTACCACTAGCATCACATTCTACTTCAAAAGGCTTAGTGAAATCCGGCAATGCTAGAATAGGAGCACTACACATCCTTTCCTTCACCTCTTCAAAGGCCTCTTGAGCTTGTTTTGTCCATTCAAACCCTCCTTTTTTCGTACATTCAGTTATAGGAGCCAACAACGTACTAAAATTCTTAATAAACCTCCTATAAAATGAAGCCAAGCCATGAAAAGACCTTACCTCAGTCAAAGTTCTAGGAATAGGCCACGACTTGATCGCTTCAACCTTGGATGGATCCACCTTAATACCATGATCAGTCACAATGTAACCAAGAAAACTAATCTCCCCTTGCATGAAGGTGCACTTCTCCATCTTCCCAAACAACTTTTGCTGGCGTAATACTTCGAATAACTCCCTTAGGTGTTTCAAATGTGAACCCACGTCTCTACTATACACCAAGATGTCATCCAAGTATACCACAACAAATCTCCCCAAGAATGGCCTAAGCACTTCATTCATCAGCCTCATGAAGGTACTTGGCGCATTAGTGAGCCCAAATGGCATCACCAACCACTCATAGAGTCCATGCTTCGTTTTAAATGCCGTCTTCCATTCATCACCTTCCCTCATCCTTATTTGATGATAACCACTTCTAAGATCTACCTTGGAAAACAACCTTGCACCACATAACTCATCAAGCATGTCATCTAGTCTAGGAATGGGAAACCTATACTTGATAGTAATGTTATTCACCGCCCTACTATCAATGCACATTCTCCACGTCCCATCCTTCTTAGGAACCAACAAAGTAGGCACAGCACATGGGCTCATGCTCTCCTTCACGTATCCCCTCTCCATTAACTCCCCTATTTGCCTTTGCAACTCCTTAGTCTCATCCGGATTTGCCCTATAAGAAGGCTTGTTGGGAATGGGGGCTCCCGGAATAAGATCTATTTGATGTTCAATCCCACGAATTGGTGGCAAACCAGGTGGCAATTCCTCCGGAAAAACGTCCTCAAATTCCAGCAGTAGCTTGGCTAACTCGGGACTTTTGTTGGTTAACCCTTCCACCACTTCCTTACTAAACAACATAAAACAAGACTCACCCTCTTCAATCTCCCTCTCCATCACCTTTCTTCCCACCAAAAGAGTCTCCTTTGGCTTAATTTTTGTAGGAGGGTCGGATTTTTTCGGGGGTAAAGGAATCAACTCCTTCTTCACTCCATCTTTCCTAATGGTGTACACATTAGTCACTCCATTGTGCTTTGATTGTCTATCATACTGCCACGGCCTCCCTAAAAGAATATGGCACGCATCCATCTTTAAAACATCACACAAAATCTCGTCACTATAGGAACCTACTTTGAACCCTACTAGTGCTTGTTTCCTGACTGAAGTGCCTTGTTCATCCAACCACCTTAGTTTGTACGGACTAGGATGCCTAGTAGTTTTGAGACTCAACTTCTCCACCAACTCCTTAGACACGGCATTAGTCATACTCCCACCGTCAATGATCAAATCACACAACTCACCATTCACCCTACACTTGGTTTGGAAGATATTCTCCCTTTGTTCCGGTTGGTCTGTCTTTTGAATATGCATGGCCCTTCTCAATATGAGGCTTCTTTCCCCTTCCGGACCACACTTCTCCGCCTCTTCCTCACTACTATCCCCTGGATCCATCCTTTCATCATCTTCTTCGTCTTCTTCATCACTGAAGGCTTGAATGCCTATGGCTTGGATCTCCATCATAGTAAGTGCCCTAGGATTAGGACAATCCCTTTTATAGTGACCGTGTCCTTGACACTTGAAACACTTGATCTTCGAGAGGTCACTACTTCCCACAGCCAATTGCTTCCCCTTATCTCCTTCATGGCCTCTAGGGTTAGGTACTTTGGAACTCGAAACACCCTCTTTTGAACCCCCATAGGTACCCCTAAACTTCGAACTACCCCCTTCTCAAAGTTGGTCGTCCCCTTGTCTTTCTTCCTATGCTTGTCAAATTTCATGGCCAATTTGCACGCTTCATCATAGTTGATGTAGGGATGCACTTCAACCTTCTCGTAAATGTCGTTATTTAGTCCAGCCAAGAATCGCCCTAATTTTTGTTCCTCCCTTTCTTCAATCTCGTAAACAATGGCTAATCTCTCGAACTCCTTGATATAATCTTCCACACTTCCGAAACCTTGCTTCAAGGTACTCCACTTGACGTACAAAGTTTGCTTAAAATTGGCGGGAACAAATCTCCTCCTCAAGTGCGTTTTAAGCTTGGGCCAAGACTGAATTTTTCCCTTTCCATCCCTCCTTCTTTGGGCTTGAATTCCCTCCAACCAAATCGCAGCATGCTTGGTCAGTTTTAACTTGGCAATTGAGAATTGTTTTTCATCCGGTGTCTCCCTATACTCAAAGAATCTCTCAATAGATCTCTCCCACTCCATATATAGTTCAGGATCTAGTGTGCCATCAAAGTCATTGATGTCAATCTTCATCCCTCGATCACTTGCACCACCATCGTTCTTTCTTTCTTTGTCTTTCCCTAGCACGTTTATGGTTAACGTGGCCAAGACTTGTTGCATGGCAGCAAGTTGTTGTTGTAGTAGCTCGTTTATCCTTTCTTGGTTGTTGTCTCCCATGGTGACAAGATATCAACCTCCAAGAACCACCAAGAACTTCCAAGAAACGCTCCAAACGTTCCCCTAAAAACTGTCCGAAACAGCCCTAGTGTTTATAGGATCTTTCTTGGACAAAATCACCACTTTCTTTTCACGTCCAATGCCCAAAACACACGCCTTAGCTTTGATACCAATTGATGTGTAACGTGGAAGAAGAAATCTCACACCTTACAATTCGAAAGATAAGAAACAAAGAAGATTACTCTATTCTTTGATTCGATTAGTTAGGGTTCAAGAACTTGGTTCTTGGATCCTAAACTAGGGTTTTAAATTTGTTAGTATTGGAATACTCACAACACTCACAAACTCTTCGAAGATTTACTTGGAACTCACAAGAAATCACTCGGATTAATCAAACAAGCAAACACTCTTTGCAAATTCGAAAACAAAAGTAGATAAACTTCAATAATATTTTCGTCCCTATCAAATAACAGCAAATAAACTATTTATATGCAACAATAACTTAAACCTAATAGAACTAGTAAATAACGCACAAAACAACTCCTATTTAATCACACGTCTATGTGATTAAGACTCCTATTCATACTAGGATAACAATCTCCTATTCCTACTAGAATTAGGAAACTACTAAAACTCCTAATCCAATTCGGATTAGTCTCAACAATCCTAACAGAACTAGGATGTTCATGTAACCACCACACAAACAACCCTAACAGAACTAGGATGTCCATGTAACCACCATACACGCCCTAAACGTTTCCAAACTCGGACCATGAGCATCACTAAACCTCCCATGGCTGCCATCCATGTCCTTAGCAAGCAAAACCTCATGATCTTCTCCTAATGGACCACGTGTACTCACATCATAATCAAATAACTAAATAAAACACTCGAGTAACTTATTATGTAATTGAAGTGAACGAAGCAGTTAATCAAATAACTAAATAAAACACTCGAGTAAGTTCTAATGTAATTGAATTGAACGAATAGGTTAATCAAATAACTACATAAAACACTTGAGTAAGTTATAATGTAATTGAATTGAACGAATGAGTTAATCAAATAACTAAATAAAAAACTTAAGTAAGTTTTTATATGTAATTGAATTGAACGAAGGAATTAATCAAATAACTAAATAAAACACTTGAGTAAGTTTTTATGTAATTGAATTGAACGAATGAGTTAATCATATAACTAAATAAAACACTCGAGTAACTTATTATGTAATTGAATTGAACGAAGCAGTTAATCAAATAACTAAATAAAACACTAGAGTAAGTTTTTATGTAATTGAATTGAACGAATGGGTTAATCATATAACTAAATAAAACACTCGAGTAAGTTATTATGTAATTAAATTGAACGAAAGAGTTAATCAATAACTAAATAAAACACTCGAGTAAGTTATAATTGATGTAGGTACGATCATGGCCTCCTATGGATCGAAGCTTCACTTAATGGTAGTTGCATTGCGTGGATTAACGAGTTCATTTCTCTATTTTCATCCATTGAAACGTCCATGGATTACTTGGTTTTGTAAGCTTTGAAAATCAGTCCATAAATGTCAAGTTATTAGAGTCATGGTTACATTAGGAGTCTTTACATTCGTATGTTTTGAGTTGTAATTTGAATTCCCTAAAGTAGTACTACTAAGAGTCATTGATTCTAAGTAAGTATAAGAGTCCTAGTGTGCTTAGGAGTTCTTTTTATCTTAGTTATTATTTCTGTTTTATTTGTTAAAGTCCTTGAGTCTTGTAATAGTCATGGAGAACGTGAGTTAGTATAATCAAGGAGCTGTTGAAACCCTGTCCAAGTATGCAGCAAGTAAGGAGAAGAAGTGGCATGAAAATAGGAGCTAACTCCTTCCAAAGTGGCGCCTAAACTGATGAACAGCAAGGAAAGAGTGACTAGTTGGTTCCTATCTTTAAGGAGCATGGATTTGAATTGGTTGTACAACATCAGGAGGTTTATGAAGCATATTCCCCACCCCAAGTCGTGCCTATATTCAAGGGAGAAGTGCAGCTAGGAGTGGATTAATTGTTATAGAAAAACCAACGGCTAATTAGCTCTTTTGGACATGTTAACTACACGAACTGCCCATGTACTTAGTGGATTAGTGGTTGCTAATTTAGGTAATTTATTTTATGTCAAAAAAATCAGAAAATAGGTCAATAACTCTTGTATAAATACCGAATGAAATCAATGGAAAAAAAGGCAAGTGAGTTTTTGTCCAAGACAAGTGTGTGAATTTGTGAGTTAGCTTTAATTCTTGGATTGGAATTAAGTGAGCTTGTCCTTTGCTTATTTAACTTTGGCTAAGTTGAATTGTGATCTTAGGAAGGTCTAAATATTTAGAGTGGTGCAACTGTATCTCTAAGTAATTAGATTAATTGCCCAAGTTAGGAAAACCATTCGGTTCGTCCATAACTTGTTCTATCTTTGAACTTGTGTGATCCTTCTTGTATGAACGATTATACAACATTAGGAAAGTATCTCCTCCTTAATTCTAGCCTAAAATCAAGCTAAACTTAAGGAAACTCTAACTTAAGGAAAGACAACAAATACTTTCCTTAATTACAACTCAAACACACGCCCAAGTGTTTTATTTTGTTAATGATTAACTCCTTCATTCAATTTAATTACATAATAACTTACTCGAGTGTTTTATTTAGTTATTTCATTAACTCATTCGTTCAATTCAATTACATAATAACTTACTCCCTTGTTTTATTTAGTTCTTTGATTAACTCCTTCGTTCAATTCAATTACATTATAACTTACTCAAGTGTTTTATTTAGTTATTGATTAACTCCTTCGTTCAATTTAATTACATAATAACTTACTCGAGTGTTTTACTTAGTTATTTAATTAACTCATTCGTTCAATTCAATTACATAATAACTTACTCACATGTTTTATTTAGTTATTTGATTGACTCATTCGTTCAATTCAATCACATATAAAAACTTACTCAAGTGTTTTATTTAGTTATTTGATTAACTCTTTCGTTCAATTCAATTTCATTATAGCTTACTCAAGTGTTTTATTTAGTTATTTGATTAACTCATTCGTACAATTCAATTACATTATAACTTACTCAAGTGTTTTATGTAGTTATTTGATTAACTTCTTCGTTCAATTCAATTACATTATAACTTAATCAAGTGTTTTATTTTTGTTATATGATTAACTCCTTCATTCAATTTAATTACATAATAACTTACTCGAGTGTTTTATTTAGTTATTTCGTTAACTCATTCGTTCAATTCAATTACATAATAATTTACTCCCTTGTTTTATTTAGTTCTTTGATTAACTCCTTCGTTCAATTCAATTACATTATAACTTACTCAAGTGTTTTATGTAGTTATTGATTAACTCCTTCGTTCAATTTAATTACATAATAACTTACTCGAGTGTTTTATTTAGTTATTTAATTAACTCATTCGTTCAATTCAATTACATAATAACTTACTCAAATGTTTTATTTAGTTATTTGATTAACTCCTTCGTTCAATTCAATTACATATAAAATCTTACTCAAGTGTTTTATTTAGTTATTTGATTAACTCGTTCGTTCAATTCAATTACATTATAACTTACTCAAGTTTTTTATTTGGTTATTTGATTAACTCCTTTCGCTCAATTCAATTACATTATAACTTACTCGAGTGTTTTATTTAGTTATTTGATTAACTCATTCGTTCAATTCAATTACATTAGAACTTACTCAGAGTGTTTTATTTAGTTATTTGATTAACTCCTTCGATCAATTCAATTACATAATAACTTACTCGAGTGTTTTATTTAGTTATTAGATTAACTTATTCGTTCAATTCAATTACATTATAACTTACTCAAGTGTTTTATTTAGTTATTTGATTAACTCATTCGCTCAATTCAATTACATTATAACTTACTCAAGTGTTTTATTTAGTTATTTGATTAACTCCTTCGCTCAATTCAATTACATTATAACTTACTCGAGTGTTTTATTTAGTTATTTGATTAACTCATTCGCTCAATTCAATTACATAATAACTTACTCAAGTGTTTTATTTAGTTATTTGATTAACTCCTTCGTTCAATTCAATTACATATAATAACTTACTCAAGTGTTTTATTTAGTTATTTGATTAACTCTCGTTCGTTCAATTCAATTACATTATAACTTACTCAAGTGTTTTATTTAGTTATTTGATTAACTCCTTTCGTTCAATTCAATTACATTATAACTTACTCGAGTGTTTTATTTAGTTATTTGATTAACTCATTCGTTCAATTCAATTACATTATAACTTACTCAGAGTGTTTTATTTAGTTATTTGATTAACTCCTTCGTTCAATTGAATTACATAATAACTTACTCAAGTGTTTTATTTAGTTATTTGATTAACTCATTCGCTCAATTCAATTACATAATAACTTACTCAAGTGTTTTATTTAGTTATTTGATTAACTCATTCGCTCAATTCAATTACATTATAACTTACTCAAGTGTTTTATTTAGTTATTTGATTAACTCCTTCGTTCAATTCAATTACATTATAACTTACTCAAGTGTTTTATTTAGTTATTTGATTAACTTCTTCGTTCAATTCAATTACATAATAACTTACTCGAGTGTTTTATTTAGTTATTTGATTAACTCATTCGTTCAATTCAATTACATAATAACTTACTCAAGTGTTTTATTTAGTTATTTGATTAACTCCTTCGTTTAATTCAATTACATATATAACTTACTCAAGTGTTTTATTTAGTTATTTGATTAACTCTTTCGCTCAATTCAATTACATTATAACTTACTCAAGTGTTTTATTTAGTTATTTGATTAACTCATTCGTTCAATTCAATTACATTATAACTTACTCAAGTGTTTTATTTAGTTATTTGATTAACTCCTTCGTTCAATTCAATTACATTATAACTTACTCAAGTGTTTTATTTAGTTATTTGATTAACTTTTCGTTCAATTCAATTACATTATAACTTACTCAAGTGTTTTATTTAGTTATTTGATTAACTCATTCGTTCAATTCAATTACATTATAACTTACTCCAGTGTTTTATTTAGTTATTTGATTAACTCCTTCGTTCAATTCAATTACATTATAACTTACTCAAGTGTTTTATTTAGTTATTTGATTAACTCCCTTCGTTCAATTCAATTACATTATAACTTACTCGAAGTGTTTTATTTAGTTATTTGATTAACTCCTTCGTTCAATTCAATTACATAATAACTTACTCAAGTGTTTTATTTAGTTATTTGATTAACTCCTTTCGTTCAATTCAATTACATTATAACTTACTCGAGTGTTTTATTTAGTTATTTGATTAACTCATTCGTTCAATTCAATTACATAATAACTTACTCAAGTGTTTTATTTAGTTATTTGATTAACTCCTTTCGCTCAATTCAATTACATTATAACTTACTCAAGTGTTTTATTTAGTTATTTGATTAACTCATTCGCTCAATTCAATTACATTATAACTTACTCGAGTGTTTTATTTAGTTATTTGATTAACTCCTTCGTTCAATTCAATTACATAATAACTTACTCGAGTGTTTTATTTAGTTATTTGATTAACTCATTCGTTCAATTCAATTACATAATAACTTACTCAAGTGTTTTATTTAGTTATTTGATTAACTCCTTCGTTCAATTCAATTACATTATAACTTACTCAAGTGTTTTATTTAGTTATTTGATTAACTCCTTCGTTCAATTCAATTACATAATAACTTACTCGAGTGTTTTATTTAGTTATTTGATTAACTCCTTCGTTCAATTCAATTACATTATAACTTACTCTAGTGTTTTATTTAGTTATTTGATTAACTCCTTCGTTCAATTCAATTACATAATAACTTACTCAAGTGTTTTATTTAGTTATTTGATTAACTCCTTCGTTCAATTCAATTACATTATAACTTACTCAAGTGTTTTATTTAGTTATTTGATTAACTCCTTTCGTTCAATTCAATTACATTATAACTTACTCGAGTGTTTTATTTAGTTATTTGATTAACTCCTTTCGTTCAATTCAATTACATTATAACTTACTCGAGTGTTTTATTTAGTTATTTGATTAACTCCTTCGTTCAATTCAATTACATAATAACTTACTCGAGTGTTTTATTTAGTTATTTGATTAACTCCTTCGTTCCATTCAATTACATAATAACTTACTCAAGTGCTTTATTTAGTTATTTGATTAACTCATTCGCTCAATTCAATTACATTATAACTTACTCAAGTGTTTTATTTAGTTATTTGATTAACTCCTTCGTTCAATTCAATTACATTATAACTTACTCAAGTGTTTTATTTAGTTATTTGATTAACTCCTTCGTTCAATTCAAT
This sequence comes from Beta lomatogona, assembly GCA_947646795.1. NCBI lineage: Eukaryota > Viridiplantae > Streptophyta > Magnoliopsida > Caryophyllales > Amaranthaceae > Beta > Beta lomatogona. The sequence continues at coordinate 205,578 of CANSNZ010001107.1, forward strand.
TACATAATAACTTACTCGAGTGTTTTATTTAGTTATTTGATTAACTCATTCGTTCAATTCAATTACATTATAACTTACTCAAGTGTTTTATTTAGTTATTTGATTAACTCCTTCGTTCAATTCAATTACACATAATAACTTACTCCAAGTGTTTTATTTAGTTATTTGATTAACTCTCTTCGTTCAATTCAATTACATAATAACTTACTCAAGTGTTTTATTTAGTTATTTGATTAACTCATTCGTTCAATTCAATTACATTATAACTTACTCAAGTGTTTTATTTAGTTATTTGATTAACTCCTTCGTTCAATTCAATTACATTATAATTTACTCGAGTGTTTTATTTAGTTATTTGATTAACTCCTTCGTTCAATTCAATTGCATAAGAACTTACTCGAGTGTTTTATTTAGTTATTTGATTAACTCATTCGTTCAATTCAATTACATAATAACTTACTCGAGTGTTTTATTTAGTTATTTGATTAACTCCTTCGTTCAATTCAATTACATTATAACTTACTCAAGTGTTTTATTTAGTTATTTGATTAACTCCTTCGTTCAATTTAATTACATTATAACTTACTCGAGTGTTTTATTTAGTTATTTGATTAACTCATTCGTTCAATTCAATTACATAATAACTTACTCAAGTGTTTTATTTAGTTATTTGATTAACTCCTTCGTTCAATTCAATTACATAATAACTTACTCAAGTGTTTTATTTAGTTATTTGATTAACTCCTTCGTTCAATTCAATTACATTATAACTTACTCAAGTGTTTTATTTAGTTATTTGATTAACTCTTTCGTTCAATTCAATTACATTATAACTTACTCGAGTGTTTTATTTAGTTATTTGATTAACTCTTTCGTTCAATTCAATTACATTATAACTTACTAGAGTGTTTTATTTAGTTATTTGATTAACTCTTTCGTTCAATTCAATTACATTATAACTTACTCGAGTGTTTTATTTAGTTATTTGATTAACTCCATTCGTTCAATTCAATTACATAATAACTTACTCAAGTGTTTTATTTAGTTATTTGATTAACTCCTTCGCTCAATTCAATTACATTATAACTTACTCAAGTGTTTTATTTAGTTATTTGATTAACTACTTTCGTTCAATTCAATTACATAATAACTTACTCTAGTGTTTTATTTAGTTATTTGATTAACTCATTCGCTCAATTCAATTACATAATAACTTACCTCAAGTGTTTTATTTAGTTATTTGATTAACTCTTCCGTTCAATTCAATTACATATATAACTTACTCAAGTGTTTTATTTAGTTATTTGATTAACTCCTTCGTTCAATTCAATTACATAATAACTTACTCGAGTGTTTTATTTAGTTATTTGATTAACTCCTTCGTTCAATTCAATTACATTATAACTTACTCGAGTGTTTTATTTAGTTATTTGATTAACTCATTCGTTCAATTCAATTACATTATAACTTACTCAAGTGTTTTATTTAGTTATTTGATTAACTCCTTCGTTCAATTCAATTACATAATAACTTACTCGAGTGTTTTATTTAGTTATTTGATTAACTCATTCGCTCAATTCAATTACATAATAACTTACCAAGTGTTTTATTTAGTTATTTGATTAACTCATTCGTTCAATTCAATTACATTATAACTTACTCAAGTGTTTTATTTAGTTATTTGATTAACTCTTTCGTTCAATTCAATTACATAATAACTTACTCAAGTGTTTTATTTAGTTATTTGATTAACTCCTTCGTTCAATTCAATTACATTATAACTTACTCAAGTGTTTTATTTAGTTATTTGATTAACTCATTCGCTCAATTCAATTACATAATAACTTACTCAAGTGTTTTATTTAGTTATTTGATTAACTCATTCGCTCAATTCAATTACATAATAACTTACTCAAGTGTTTTATTTAGTTATTTGATTAACTCTTCGTTCAATTCAATTACATAATAGCTTTATCCAGTGTTTTATTTGGTTATTTGATTAACTCATTCGTTCAATTCAATTACATTATAACTTACTCGAGTGTTTTATTTAGTTATTTGATTAACTTCTTTCGTTCAATTCAATTACATTATAACTTACTCGAGTGTTTTATTTTTGTTATATGATTAACTCCTTCGTTCAATTCAATTACATTATAACTTACTCGAGTGTTTTATTTAGTTATTTGATTAACTCATTCGCTCAATTCAATTACATTATAACTTACTCCCGATTGTTTTATTTAGTTATTTGATTAACTCCTTCGTTCAATTCAATTACATTATAACTTACTCAAGTGTTTTATTTAGTTATTTGATTAACTCATTCGTTCAATTCAATTACATTATAACTTACTCGAGTGTTTTATTTAGTTATTTGATTAACTCATTCGTTCAATTCAATTACATTATAACTTACTCAAGTGTTTTATTTAGTTATTTGATTAACTCCCTTCGCTCAATTCAATTACATATAAAATCTTACTCAAGTGTTTTATTTAGTTATTTGATTAACTCCTTCGTTCAATTCAATTACATTATAACTTACTCAAGTTTTTTATTTAGTTATTTGATTAACTCCCTTCGTTCAATTCAATTACATTATAACTTACTCGAGTATTTTATTTAGTTATTTGATTAACTCATTCCGCTCAATTCAATTACATTATAACTTACTCAAGTGTTTTATTTAGTTATTTGATTAACTCGCTTCGTTCAATTCAATTACATAATAACTTACTCGAAAGTGTTTTATTTAGTTATTTGATTAACTCCTTCGCTCAATTCAATTACATAATAACTTACTCAAGTGTTTTATTTTGTTATTTGGTTAACTCATTCGTTCAATTCAATTACATTATAACTTACTCAAGTGTTTTATTTAGTTATTTGATTTTAACTTCGTTCAATTCAATTACATTATAACTTACTCAAGTGTTTTATTTAGTTATTTGATTAACTCCTTCGCTCAACCTCAATTACATAATAACTTACTCAAGTGTTTTATTTAGCTATTTGATTAACTCATTCGCTCAATTCAATTACATAATAACTTACTCAAGTGTTTTATTTAGTTATTTGATTAACTCCTTCGTTCAATTCAATTACATATAAAAACTTACTCAAGTGTTTTATTTAGTTATTTGATTAACTCCTTCGCTCAATTCAATTACATTAAAACTTACTCAAGTGTTTTATGTAGTTATTTGGTTAACTCCCATTCGTTCAATTCAATTACATTATAACTTACTCAAGTGTTTTATTTAGTTATTTGATTAACTCTTCGCTCAATTCAATTACATTATAACTTACTCAAGTGTTTTATTTTTGTTATTGATTAACTCCTTCGCTCAATTCAATTCACATAATAACTTACTCGAAAGTGTTTTATTTAGTTATTTGATTAACTCACTCGCTTCAATTCAATTACATAATAACTTACCAGTGTTTTATTTAGTTATTTGATTAACTCCTTCGCTCAATTCAATTACATTATAACTTACTCAAGTGTTTTATTTAGTTATTTGATTAACTCCCTTCGTTCAATTCAATTACATAATAACTTACTCGAAAGTGTTTTATTTAGTTATTTGATTAGCCACTCATTCGCTCAATTCAATTACATAATAACTTACTCAAGTGTTTTATTTAGTTATTTGATTAACTCCTTCGCTCAATTCAATTACATATAAAATCTTACTCAAGTGTTTTATTTAGTTATTTGATTAACTCGCTTCGTTCAAACCCACTACATAATAACTTACTCAAGTTTTTTATTTAGTTATTTGATTAACTCCGTTCGTTCAATCCACCATTACATTATAACTTACTCGATTATTTTATGTAGTTATTTGACTAACTCTTTCGTTCAACAAATTCAATTACATTATAACTTACTGAGTTTTTTATTTAGTTATTTGATTAACCTATTCGTTCAATTCAATTACATAATAACTTACTCGAGTGTTTTATTTTGTTATTTGGTTAACTCATTCGCTCAATTGAATTCCGCATTATAACTTCCTCAAGTGTTTTATTTTAGGTATTTCGATTTACTCCTTCGTTCATTTCAATTACATTATAACTTACCCGAGTGTTTTATTTAGTTATTTGATTAACCCTTCGTCTGCTCAATTCAATTACATCATAACTTACTCAAGTGTTTTATTTTAGCTATTTGATTAACTCCTTCGCTCAATTCAATTACATATAAAATCTTACTCAAGTGTTCTATTT